>CABFOV010002662.1:43967-80273 GCA_902141375.1 Timema poppense
CTTATTATATTCACTGTCACTACTTTAAACTAATGTTTTATACACAATCGATAGATTTTTGATAATATTTTTTTATTCTAACACCTTATTATATTCACTGTCACTACTTTAAACTAATGTTTTATATACAATTGATAGATTTTTGATAATATTTTTTTATTCTAACACCTTATTATATTCACTGTCACTACTTTAAACTTATGTTTTATATATAATCGATAGATTTTGACGATATCTGACAACTAAAACTTAAAAGAACATCGTAGCTTCTCCGAGTCAAAAGTTATACTAATTGCAAATTTCTATATGCAGCAAAATAACCTCAAAATGGCGGCGCTTCCCCCTCCACAGCGCGCGATGCGTCACTGTTCTCGCGTATTGTAATGCATTCTTTGATCCTTTAGCTATCCAGTGGTATAATTTAATTTTGGATGTAGAGGATAGATTCGAAACTACAACGCCAAACTCTATCCCATGATTTTGTTATCATTAGGTTTTTTGGATTGCCCCCGTATGATAGCAAATTTAAAAACGTATTCACGTCAAAAACAATTAGCTTGCCTTTTATTGTTGAATTTTTACATTCAAACAACGTAATGTTAATCCATTATTACAAAACAAAACCACGAACTGTGTAATCATTGTCTAGATTCAAAGATGTTTGTATTCTTCCAAGTCCAAAGACATGCCATCACTAAATATGGCGGTTAGTAAAGCTTTAAAATAAGTTTTAAAGATCTATAAATATTTTATTAATGGAACTTAAGATTTAAACTGATATTATAAATAAATACTAAGAAATGTACTAATATTGGTTTTTGCAATGCATCCAGAAAGAGGGTGCTTCTAATTTTATCGCTAGTTTATAAGCAATATGTTTATGAATCTATGTATTTGCTGTAATTTTTATTATAGGATTAAAATAAAGTAGCCTTGTCTTTCAAAGTAAATTCTTCGCAATGTTTGATCGAAAAGGGCGCAATTGATTTATGTTTATAGTGACGTCACCATAATCTTGCAGCCAGTTAGCTATTTGTTTAGTGAATACTAAAATGGGGCAAATAATAAAGTGTATCTTTGGGAGTATCATGGGCGCAAAGTTGCACCATTTATAGATTTGCGCCGGAGCATAATTTCAGTCGTTAGTGAATCCCGGCCACTGATGTGAAACAATTGACAATACGATAACTTAGGCCTACGTCATCCTTACAGCTTTTTGATATTAAAGTCAACAAGCCATGGCAAATATGTATTTATGGATAGTTTATTGAGTTTTGCTTATTTTAGTTTTAAATAATTGGCTAAATATAGGTATCTGCGAAGTGTTTTACGTAATAGGTTATATATTATTGTACCTGTATATGTATGTAGCGGAGGGAAATTAATTTAACAGTAGTTTACTAATAATAAATATTTTTACTATCTCGCTATCTTACAGGTATAGAAAGTATTGTGACCGTCAAAAAAATCGAAATTGAGATTTTGATGAATTTAGACGTTTCATGACCGAAAAAGTGGTTTAATAAACTCTGTCTTCCTGTCTGTTTGTACCTCCAACCAGAGCCTAAACTATTTTACCGATCAGGCTAAATCTTAGTCTCTAGGGTTTTCATAGGGTTGCCACGAGGGTTTTTTGGAATTGGATATCCAACCCTAAAATTAAGGGTAGTTTACTGAAGAGTAAAAAGAGAAAAAATCAATTTTTCTCAAAATCGGCTGTAACAATTTTCATTAAATTTCATTTCTAAACATTTATAAATATTTTATAAACAAATTGGCTACTTTCAATATTTCGGCAAAATGACTTTAAGTGCTCTGATCTGAAGCGTAAATTATATTTTTCTATAATATATCCTAAACTATTTGAGATATTAAATTATTTATGATCACAAATATGTAGGTGTATTTATAAAACAAATATTTTATTTGAAGCATATTTTGATAAAACCAATAACTTTCAAGCTATACGTAAATATATATGTATTTTTTAACTTTTCGAACACAAAAGGTGGAAATATTGCGACCGTAAATAAAAAACTAACGTGAAATGTTGATTGATGTCGACGTCTCAATACTCTCCAAACCCTAAAAAGTGGTCTTTGCAATGCCGTCTGTCTGTGTGTCTGTTTAAACTTAAAATTAAGTATAGTTTAATAAAGGGTGAAAAGAGAACCAATGTATTTTCTCAAAATCGGCTCAAGCATGAAAATGAATTTTAGGGTACTTTACAGAAGCATAAACTTCCGTATTTCCGCGACTATTTGAGATACTAAATAACTTTTCATTGCAAAATTGTAGTACTATTAAAAATAAAAATAAACTTTAGTATGAAATATATTTTTATAAAACCAACAATTTCTGAGATATTGGCAAATATATTAATACAATTTTGTGAGCTTTAGTTGTAAAGAGATACTACTTAAATTTTGACGCAATAATTCTCCAATGCCATAGAGTAATTAAATATAAGTATGTCTCTAAATATTTATGTTGTTTTTCCTTAAACCTCTTATAATAAATGTTTGTACAACAATGATTGATCTCCATTTTAAACTATATATTCAATATTTACATTTTTTATTGGTCAAAATTTATAAATGAGGAATTTAATAGCAATGCGATGGCATGAAGATTTTCAACACATAATAAAATGTCAAAAATTTTAACTGGAAAATGAAATTTAAATACAAAGTGTTAACCCTTGTGGACCCGGCATTGATCTTTATTTATCGGTCCAAACATACAAATGCGGACATTAATACTTTAAAAATAAAATTATAACATTTTAAACCAGTACTCAAAAAAAAAGTTTTATATAAATATAGTGCAATTTATGCTTGGGTTTGCTAGTGTATATAAATTCGTTTTACATAATATATTATGAGTGATGAGTAAATATATCAATTTTTAAACAATAGAGCTAGAAATTCCGTGCGGAGTTCCTTGCCATTAATTTTATTTTGATACAAATTGTAATAGACTATTGTGAGATAATTTGTACAATAGTGTCAAACAATTTATTCTTTACTATACTTTAAGTACTTGGCATCTTACTACCATTTCTAGCTTTCCAAAATGTACAATAATTTAAGGGACAGGATGAGAGTGAATTTTTGAGCACGCACATTCTTAATTTCTGACAAACGATTTAAAAACGCCAGTCAAAACCATTCTCACTACCATATACCAGAATTTTGGGTCAAAACTGACTACACCAGTCGATTAAACTGTCGCTAAGTCAGTATTTTTGATTTGTTTGGTAAATTATTGATAAGGTCTATCTTCCAAATCAAATATGTTTAACAAACATATTCCTGAATAATAAATGTAACACATAAAAGAGGGAGTCTACACCAATGAACTGTATCTTACAGCACATATATCAATCCACACTGCAATATCTAATATTCAATTACTCTATTTACTTATCGCTCTTATTTTCTCATCAAGTATTCTTCCTTTTCCTTTCATTCTTTTCCTTCTTTCCGAAACACTCAATGCTTTACGAACAAGAATATAGCATTATTAGTTTCATTTGATTTCAAGATTTTACCATGCACTTTAGAACATAAGATGATAGTAAACCCGGACGCGACTTGTAAAATAATCTAATTTTGACGGAATACTTTATAAAAACATCCAATTTTAGTAAAGAAAATGTGTACTGTGAATTATTAGTATTCGAATTGGATATGATTATTGGCAAATTTAAGGTTCAAGTCATGTCTCACATGAATAAATTTAATAGAGTTGAGAAAATCGTGTTTAAGAAGACAAGCGAAATAAAAAGATATAATATTTTGTGATGGAAATTAAGGTAAATAGTAAATACGTAAAAACTTTTTTTTTTTCAGAATCACATTCTACTACATGTTCAAGTTATACACATTAAAAATAATTGAGTGAGCTCTAACGAGGTGAAGTAAACACAAATATTCCATATGAAAAGCAAACACCCACATGCATAAAAGATATTATATTATTTATTTTAGTGGCCCTGATTACGAGACGTGCCACGATGGCTCCTTGTTAGTGTAATAATGTGCTCAAAGAAGGTCCCAGTTTTGAATTACGTGTGATTGTGGTCATTTTATATTATATTATACTCGATTGTATCAAAATGATTGTGCCTTCTTCGCACTACCCGTCTTCTGGAATATCCACTTTATAAATTAAACTAGTGGGGAAAGGATGAGAGAAATTATACCTGCCTTTGCGTGAGGCAAATAAGGAAAAATCACCTTCAGTAGACACACCCGAAATGAGTGGTAAAAAAAACTCAATTAAAATTCCTCTTTGTGAGTTGACGATACATAAGTATATTAATATCAATGAAGAGGAATTTAATAACATATTTCAAGAAATTATTTCTCACAATTTCTTATGAATAAATTTATTAAAAATGTTATCTGAACACAAAATGGGTGACTAGCTTTGAATACTCAGAGAAGTTATTAAAATTTTAAAAGTCAGAACTACTATTGTCTCAATGGGGTAAATAGTCTTATAATTAAATTCCTAGATAAGGGCTGGCCAAAGTTTCTACTAAGTATGTTTGGTCTCTCTAGAAGATGGCTGATGTATTTTTGTGAGAACACGTACCCAACGAGTCAAAAATTAGTGATTTTGTAAGAATTTGTCCCCTCCAAATCTTAACTTCCACATATCGGATCTTGCTATTTTGAGTGTCAAAATATTATTTTTAATGACCAGTCACAAACAACAGTAGAACGGTCAAATAGTCACTCTTAATTTTTATCATTCAATGAATACTGATCTCACCAATTTTAATATACTGTACCAAGAAGGGAGACTGATTATAAAAATGTACACTCAATAGGTTCCCGTTAGGATACTTATCTCAGAAATTATCCCAAATTGTAAAATCGCCAATACAAACTACCACTCACGGTTTTATTAAATTATTTATTTGAAGCTTTAATCAATATTAATGATAAAATATACCATTACTAAGCCCTCAGTTATGATTTTATCCACGTTTTACTATATTTGCCGGATAAAATATAATTCAGACAAATTGAAATGCCATACAAGTATTATCATGTGCCATAATTTGTCAGCCTTACTCTAGAGTATAAACACTTCTTCTCTCCAACCAAGAAGGTGTGAAACGTTAAGTGTTGTAACTACTATTTGGGATTGAGGCTGGCTCCTTTGACATCGCTATTTGTCTAGCTTAGCCTTTATTTAGACCACACGAGCTGGCAGTAGCGTAAGTTATGACGTATTTGAACATTAGAAAGTTATATAAACCAATATTTTAGGGTTTGAGGGAACTCGAAAAGCCAAAACTTATATTGTTTAGAAACATTTTTATCAGGTCTTTTTGGTGATGCATCACAAGAATTATTATTTGACGGCTACTTGAAGGTCATAGTTAAAATTTAGGAAGAGTGTACTTTCATCATCAATTACTTCGGTGGTCAAATGGCCTAAGACGCTACTCTCACAGTAGAGTAGGCTAATGGGGAGATCAAGGTTCAAAGCTCAGTCGGGTGTACTGAGGGTGGTTGTCGCTAAATGGTTTTCCACTCTCCCTTCACGCAAATTTGAGTAAACTCCTTCTAAATATAACCTTCGTACTCTCTAAAATAATTAGCGATTTTAGTGCATAAACATATAATCCGAACGGGTAGTAAGATGAGGTTCTAAAAAAAAATACTTCAAAACATACAGTTTATAAGGTCAGTATCATCATCGAGTAAGTCATTTGCAGGTTAAGTACTTGATATATTTAGTCTTTCCTCTTAAATAATAATAATAATATTTAGCACCGCGTCTTACTACCCGTTCGGGTTATACGCATTAAGTACTAATTACTCTAATGGATTAAGAATTGGGAAGGTTGAATTAGAGGAAGTGAACCCGCATTTGCGTGGAGGGAGAGTGGAAAACCATTTAGGAAAATTCCTCTTAAAGCTGTTCTCGCTAATCAAAGTCATCTTTAAACTTATCTCACTCTCTACCCCAATTTTCTTGTAAAGTCAGTTTTATGTCAACACCTAACAATTTAATTTGTTGAACTCTACGCTGATTCATGATAATATATTTGCTTTATTAAAATTTTAATAGTGACTTACTTTCTTTTTAAGCAACCTCAAAGAGTTAAATCATTTTTTGTCTGAATTTTTTCATCTTAGATTTTGGGGAGTTTCTGAAATGTTTTCTCTATTTTTATTCAACAAATTATATTATTCAAATAAAGAGTTCATCTTAGAAAAGATTAATTATTTTAGAAAAGCTGTCAAGGCACGAGCTTTCTTTAATACGCTCATAATTTCTTCCGATGTTTCTTTCAAGCTCCAAGGAACAATTTTTCTTCAGGATAGTATGGTGGAAGGCAAATGTTTTTAAAACTTGAGTGAAATTAAACAAAAATATTCCAAGTAGCCTATATTATTTTAGGCTGTCCTATCCATAAAACATTACTTCATGACTTCATCGTACCCGTAGCTGTAGTATAAATAAAACCTTTATCTTTTGAAACCATTAGTTATAATAATTAATTTTAAAAACTGAATTTAAGAAAACACTCATTATAAAAATATGATATATAATAACAGGGCAATGTTTCACTCCGTTAGACGTAAATGTATTTTAAACTAGCGTTTACAATAACAAAGTAAATTAAAATATATTTAAGATCGTTGGGAAACCACCAAATATTGTTTTATTGGAATAAATTGTTTAAAGAAAATTAAACTACTAGTATATGTCAATAAAAATTTGTAATATTTTTCTTGGCCTATCTATGTTATATTACACTATCAGCGTGTAACTCTAATTTAAAGTGGTCCATTTGGAACAGAATGAGATAATATGTACAGTATTAGATTATTATTTTTCTCATTTAAAAAAATGTGTGTGTACAACGAAAATAGATACTAAAATATGGTGGGGAAAATCCCACTAAAATTAGGGTTGCCACAGTCAGGGAAACGTGGAAAACCTGATAAAGTTAACGAATTTTAAACTGCCTAGAAAATAAGGGAAATATCATTGAATGATCAATGGATCAAGGAAAATGATATATTTGTTTATCCAGGGATGAAACCTGTATTAATTACATTCTCTTAAAACTATTTTTATAACGGTTATTATTTGTTAGTACATTTCAAAAATTGTTTAGAACGAATTGTGTAATTTGATTATCTTTAACATATTTATTAGATTCTAATATGAGTTTTAGTCAAGTGAATTTTGATTTATGTGTCAGATAAAAGTTTTGGCATTTTCTTCGAATATTCCGTACCCATCTTGATCAAATAAATTAGAAAATATTACTCATCAACGAGCTTTTAATTTTGACCGACTTCTTACTACCGTTGTCTTCTGCTGGACTCCTGGCGATGCTGTTTTTCCAAGGAGTAGGTTGTCAGAGCAGTCATACAAGGAGGGTGTTCTTATCCTCCTTCCCGCCGTTTGAAGAGAGCTTGGTTCTTATGTTTTGTGATTTAAAGAGATATGTTCAACGTAAGGCCCTCCAGTTTTGGCATGAGAAGTGGATATTGATCCCTGCTACTCTAGTGGGTTAAGAAAGTCATAATATAAAAGGTTTCTCAGAAGAGAGAAGGTCATCTTCCTTACTCATATATTTTTAATAAACGGGGAATCTCCCCCTAGATGAAAGGTGTGTGATTCTCCTCTATTTGTAAAACATACTTTAGTTATTTATTCTCGCTATGTTCGGATTGTATCAAATCTTAATTTTATATATGGTCTTAAATAATTTTTTTTTTAATTAAGCTATCACACAAATGAAATTGTATTGCCCGTCCATTAAATATATGTATTATCCTATTAAGATTTACACTTTAATTTTTATATAATATTGAAACTTATTCTGTGAACATATGTCCTCGTTACATATAGGGAGAACTATTTTTATTTTTATATATAGCCATACAATATCTAAATATTGAGTTTGAACAACATTCATAAAACCATTTGGGATCCATTCCCAAGGACAAACAGAGAGAGAAATAATCGTGAAATCCACTTGTTAAGTTTGTGGCCAAATAAAAGGTAGATATTTATTATCATCTCAAGGTCAAAAACTTTCCCGATTACAATACTTTTCCTCCATATAAGAAAGTAGATTTACTGACCTTAACTTCCACTACCGTCCATCCAATCATAAAAGTGTTTTACCCTGACATGTAGTAAGAAGCAATGACATTTTGTATATATAATTTAAGTTTAAACATCAATTTTATATGTGTGTACAAACTCTTATTTCAATATTTAACAAATGTATAGATTTATTATAGCACATTCTAGCTTAGTTGTAAAATCATATAAACAACCAAACTCGAGATCATTGTAACTCCGGGAAAGAAAACCAACTATATGTTACAGTGACACCATTAAATAACCATATTGGGAGTCAAACCTAGTTCCGTTAGATCATTAAGGAGACACCCAATCAACTAAACTAAAGTTTAGGAGGTATCTAATGTTTATCTCTACCCATAGCATGACTGTCTGATCAATGGCTCTATCCAATAGTCCACACCATGGTGTAATCAACGAAGTTAATATGATTACCTATCAGGGTAAACGCAGTGTATATAATGAGAATGTTTTCAAACTTTGGTCCAACTTCATTCAAATAGCTTTACTTTATCTTGACATATTTATCGAGATTTCTCTGTATCTTTATAACATTTTTAATTTCAATAAGGAAAAGGGGCGAAATTGTTAGGAATTATAAGGAGGCGAATGAGAAGAGCAAGAACAAGCACCAATAGCTCTTGTCTTATTATAGATTGGCTTCATTTTCAATTGTAGAGAACCGTAAATCTTCACGGGTGGAGTTGAACAATCTTATCTATAAATATCTCTCTTATTTCGTCCTCTTGTTACTAAATCCTTTTTGGATTGAGAGAAACTTCTGCTTTCTCTATATTTTCAATAAAGAACAAGTCAAATATCAAATGGTATAACCCTTTTATATAATAATTACTTATTAAATTTACATTCTTTTCTCACACCAAAAAGCTACTGATCTGTGAGTTGCACTTGATTTATAAAAATATAGTAGTAAATAGAGATTTTTAAAAATATGATAAAGCATAACTCATCTTCTTTTTCACAATATTAAATGAAGATAAATATTTCGAGAAAAATTCCCTAACCGATTTAAGTAGGTGTTTTATGTAACTTAATATTATATAACTACATACGTAAAAATAATTATTACAGCATAGTTGGAATACAGTTTTTATAATAATTTGTACTTTTTATTCAAAACCGGTGATGATGATGTTTGGGTTTGAATCCCAGCAGAGTGTATCTTATTATATAAAATGTATAAATCGGTGTGTATGTAAGCTCTAGATGAGACGTTTACCTGGTGGTCTAGGGGTAAGGTGTCGGACTTCTGTGCTGGGGGTCCGGGGTTCAATCCTCAGTCCTGGCACAGATTTATCTGATTAACAAACCCTTCCTTCACCTCTGACAATACATCTTGTGAATGTGGGGAATGCCAGGCCTCCAGGCCTCCACCGTGGTTCGGATACCACGTTAAACTGTAGGCCCTCCATTTCATCTCACAATCACCCTACCATTACACATTAGCATACGTGCGTAAAACCCGAACAGGTAGTAAGACACGGTGCTAATAATAATAATAATAATAATAATATAGATGAGACATTTACACTGACTGAGAAAAAAAGTAGAATAAATATTTGGAAAGCTATAAAATGCGGTGTTGGAGTACAATAGAGAGAGTAATGTGGGCATAATGATAAACAGATTAAGAAGGTATAAGAATAATAAGTGAAAAGGGAGGCATTCTGCAGGTGATACTACTAATAAAGGTCAACTGGATGAGTCATACTACAAGAAGAAAGGCTTCGTGATAATGTTGTAGAAACATAGTTGGAAGGGAGAAGTGGATCAGAGAGACCCCGAAGGAAACCGTTTGATTACCTCAAATAAGAAAAAAAGATAGTTTCATGGCATAAAAAAAGAATATGCTTTTATTAGATGTTGGTGGACTGAATTTGGACAAGGCAAGTTTAAAGACATAGTACCTATTAATGCTAAAAATGTAAACACTTCAATTATATTTGTTTTAAGTAAGTGATCACAAGTTAAACTAAAGTAGAAGGTAATGCATTTTATCTGCATTGTCTCGTTGTAGCTGACAGCACAGCATGTTGTTGTTATTGGTTAATACTATAAAAAGGGAAGTCAAGGAAATTGCCTTGGAAATGATAACAGGTAAGGCGAGATT
Source organism: Timema poppense (assembly GCA_902141375.1). NCBI lineage: Eukaryota > Metazoa > Arthropoda > Insecta > Phasmatodea > Timematidae > Timema > Timema poppense. The sequence goes on from CABFOV010002662.1 coordinate 54,232, forward strand.
TTGGAAGAAAATAGAAACAGAAGAAAGGATATAAAGAAAGAGGATTATAGAGAAGAAAAATGGAAGCATGCTGTGTTCGATAAATAGGGTTAAAAGAAATAACAGTTGGATAAATAAAGTTAAAGCAGATTGAGTATTAGTAGAAAAAACTCCAACGAGGGAGAGGGAGAGAAAAATTAAATATAAAAATATAAAAGAGGATAAAAGTGAGACTAGAATAAATAGATGCTTAAGAGAAAGTGTCTAGAGAGAGCAAGCTTATATGGAGGAAAGAGTTGAGAGATAAGAATTAAATTGTTATTAGAAGAGCTGAAAGTAAAATTTAAATATAGAAATGTAAAAACATAATCGGAAAAGAAAAGTAGATAAAGAGAAAGTTGGGAAGATATATTTTACTCAATGATTGTTTCAAATTAAGCTAGAGAATATGTTAAATATGTATGAAAAAGGCACGTTAAAATAATTTCATTGGTTTCCTACAAAATCCAGAAAATATGGCGAATTAACTAAGCACGCATCATAATTGCGTCAAAGCATGCAATCGTGATAACTTTAATAAATTAGTTATCTCTCTCTCACACACACACACACACACACACACAAGTGGTCACGTGGATAACGTCATCAGACTCACCTTGGTTTGTTTCTTTGTTTGCTGGTGACACTCATTGGTACCAGCAATCCACAAAGATTCTTTGTAGAGGTGGTAGGGGAATAAGGTGTGAGGGTGTGGAGGATATGTATTAATTATGTCCAGGCTATGTTCGGTTGAGAAAAATCACAAAATGGTACATGCACTTAACGTTTCACAGCACAGGAACATAAGGAATAAATTGTTTAACTTTTGTCATTGTACGTGACAATAAAAGATAGTGAAATTTTAATTTTTTATTAGAACTGGAACAATTATATTCTATTTTATATATATTATTTAATTTCTAAAGATGAAAGGCTACAGTAAAGAGCTGTAATTTATAAATTGATGTGTGATTCGTTAACAGACAACCTAGCTTTATTTTAATTCTTGTTTTGACAGATTACAAACTAATTTCTATATAGGTTTTGCTGCTCTCAATTCCCACCTCGGTTTAGAAAACCAATTTGGCATTTAGCCAGCGAACGGCTTGGTATTGTTTCACGATATTGGAGAGAATCCTATGGAACTCTTGGGTCTGGTGGTAGTTTTGTGAACCAGAAATTGTGAAGGAACTTAGGGAACAAAGTTGTTTGAGAAACCGAAACTAAAACTATATGAAATTAAAACGACAAAGGAATATCTAGGGTTATTTAAGAGCATGAAATTGATTATAATTGAAAATATTTTGTAATATAAAATACATTCTAATTAATTCCAATTAAAATTTTAGTCTATCTTTGAAAATATCATCGTATTTTAAAATTAATTATAAATAAATGCACTGATATTTTCACCTCAAAATTAGGATTTTTATCAACACTACTGGAAAACTACATTTTAAAATATAACTGTACCAATCGATATTTTTCAATTATTTAATTAAAGAAAAACAATTTAATCAACATTAAGTTAAATTTTATAACCACTGTATAAAGTTTTGAATGCTAGGTAAGTTATGTATATAAATATATTTAAGCTATTAAAAATTAACTAAACGGAAAAATAGACAAGCTGCGATGTGAAATGATAATAACTAAATAGATATTAATCAATAAAAAAGTTATAAATAGTTCCTAGATTAAATTATCTATATACATATTAGTTTAGAAATTAAATAGGTGTTTTTATCGCACTGCGCCCTACTACTTTTTTAATTATACGCATATATACTAGCTACGTTAGAAATGAGAAAGGTTAAATTTAGAGTAAGTGTATCCCATTTGCTTGGAAGGAAAGCGACCAGGATTTTAACCCTTATCTCTTTGTAATTGGTGGTCTAGACTATCACGATCCTGAAGTTGTACACCATTCGGGCAAGGAAACCGGTACAAATAGTTTTGTTTTAATAAGGACGTTTAGAAACGGTGCTATTAATAGCTTAATCCAGGAATTAGATACGAATAAAGTATATTATTTATTAGCATAAAGTAAGGATGATAAAAAAAATATTTGATAGCTCATATATCAATAGCCATCCATAGCTCAGCCGGCCGTTCTTTCAATCCCAACTTCTCTGCAATGGCTAAATTGTTCTATGCGTTAAATTCTTCAATTACGCGTACACCGTTGTCGATGAAAAATACATTGTAGCCATGATTTTAAAATAATTAGGAACATATTGTGTAACGTTGCTTGACGTCAACATTTTAAGCATGAAGAAAATACGAGTAAATGAACACTATTTCTACAACACCGAAGAATAAACAATACTGGACTCACCAAAAATGCCCCGTTTCTCGGTCAGTGTGTCTCAAGTCTCGTCAACAACATCCCTGCCAGCGAGCACTGTTTCCGCACCTAGTGTAAAAACATAACTAAAAGAATTAGAGGTGTGGCATGTTGAGCGCGAGGTCACCCGTTGCTTCATGGGAGTGACCTCGTGATGGAAACGTGATGCTCTACGCTCCTCTCCAATGGTCTATTTGTTTCCTTTGATAACTTACTACCCCTTTCCCTCTGTTCCGTGTGATTGTTCTTCGATGTTCTTTTGTTCCCCCTATGTTCCCCTCCCCTCAGTGAATAACGGTTTATAAACTGATGTTGTGTGTGTCGTAAGGTCACTTCTTGAATCAACCGTGTCTTTGACACTTGCTCTAGGATGGGATTTTTCCCAAGGTATAAATTCATTTTCGGCTGTACTAAAAAAAATTACTCTTTCGGAATTATTTTATAAATTTAATTGTAAATTTTATGCTAGGTATAAATTCCTTTTCGGCTAGTACGATACAAAATTAATTTTGGACTTACATCTGTTATTTTGGGTTAATTCTTTAATTTTGTAGAAATGACGAATTGCGTAGCCCAAAAATGGCGTAATATATTTTATTACAGGTTAATAGTATTACTGGGATTTTTGCCCTTCCGGCTTGGTAAAAATGGTTAGAAAGAATGTGGACCATTATCATTGTAAGTTTTTTATCTTACTTTTTTGAAGGTGAAATGCCTGGATGATATGGGAAATGTTTATAGCCCATACGGCTAAATATTGTTTTTGGATTTATTCTTATGACTAAATAAATCATGGACTATCTCAGTTAACGGAGAAGATAGATTTTGGTTGCCATAAATAGTTGTGCTTGTAAATTGTAATTCTAAGTCATACGATATTGTCCGTTTTTGAAATGCGGATGGTTAGCCTGTGGCGGCTAGTTATTGTTGTTAGTATATTGCGGGTTGCCGCAGTGACCCATTAAGGAGTCGTATATTTATCTTGAATGTAATTGTTAGGATAAATGTTTTTATGGCAACGGTACTACTGTAAAATCTTGGGCATAACCCCATTCTTCGTATATCCATATTTATATATTTATTTTTTATTAGCTATTGTTACTTATATTCATATATATACATATTTATATCTATTGTTAATCTTTTCTGAATAAATATTGATCTACTTCGTATGCAATCTTTAATTTACTATTACAGGTTAAAGAGTCATTTTTTATACTCTAAGGATCCTCGACCCTCTTTCCCTTTGACTGTTAGTACAAAATAACGGGTGATGGTTGGGAAGGCTTAATGACAGCAAATTGTTGTATAGGTCAAACTGAAGGCCTATTAACGTTTATGTGGTCCTAATGCTCTTCTGCAATTTAATAATTTGTTTTGTTTTTTTAGCCCTTTTTAGTTTATGTATAAGTGCCCCTGCCCTTGTCCATTAGAGGAGAAGGAGGGCGGTACAATTGGGATGTGTAGGTAATATTTGGGAAAATGGACGTTCTTGAAACTCGGTTGGTAAATTAATTTTTCCTGGATTTTTCGAGAAAAGTAACAATTTTCATAAGAATAAAAAGGCCAAGTTTAAAAAATGGATTATTCGATTATTTTCATAAATACGTTACATAGTTCACTGCGTATGACTAGAACAGGTAGTAAGACGCTACTTTAGTAAAACTACGTGATTGTGCAAAAACAACACAAAAAATTTTTTTTTCCTTTGTTTGTGGTTACGCGTTCATGTCTTAGAGATAAGAGTGTTGAAAATCAAATTGCTAACCATGTAAAACATAATTTTAAAAATTATTACGATTTTAATTACCTTTGAACCTCTTATTTTATAAAAAGGAAAATTGATTTCGAAACGTAAATTCAAACTATAGTTTGTTTCAATTGTATTAAATCGATTACCGTATTTTATTTGATTAAATCTATATTTGGAGAAAGTATTTTGTTTTAGTCTACAATAATAATAAGAGAACATTCTACGCGAGAGCTAAAAAGGCTAATATTTTTTTTTTAAAAAGATAAAATTTCCGTGAAATGTATAAATTGTGGCAACATTTTAAAAACTAATCATGGTAATACTTCGGGTTGTTGAGACACCTTTCTCAACACCCAACACTAGCGCAAAAGCTGTTTTATTTCTACCGTGGTATATTTTTAGTTTAAATAAAAAATGTGAAAGTTAGTAATATGATTAATATTAAATATTTGAAAAAACTTTTAAAGGTCTAAATTCAAAAATTAATATTTAAATATTATCCGTTCCTGTCCCGTTCCCGCGAGAAATTTTTATTTCCGCCCAAAAATTTCCCGGAGTAAAAATGCCATTCCCACACGGCCTAAAAATACATATCATTTCTGTTTCTTAAACATTTCTAGATCAATTTTATATTTTTAAATAACATGATTAATGCCCTGAATACCCGTACATCCTCCATTGTCTGGTCCACTGGCACTTGGTCACTGCTCAACTCATAGAATACACTATTTCAATTCTTGATAGAAGAGAAGTTCGGTGAAAGAACAGGGGAGCTACCAGTTAGTTGTCCACAAGAAATATGGCTACACGTATATATAAAAGGTATATCTGAGTAGCCATAGAAACCGCCATCAAACAATGACTTCTTCTGAATAGTCCGCGCACGCACTTCAGACTTGTGCACTCGACTCGTACACTTGAAGGCAATGCACTTCTTAAACACTTTTGGTGATCTCAAATGTATAGGGTGCATGAGACTCTTCAGCCAGTATAATACACGTACTCGTAGATGTTATATCTTGTGGCCACTTTCGAAACATGCGTTTTCAAGGCACAGCGTTAAATTTAAGAGTGTATAGTTTTGTGTGGCCAAGAATTACCAAATAAAGGGTACAGTCGACACTACATCAATTTGAATTAAAATATTACTTTTACCTTTTTCCGCCTGTGCCTTTCTAATGATAGGTAAAATATTTCTGCGTATTTCCTCAACAAATCAAAAATTACAAAAATTAGAGTGTTTCACATTAATTCAAATATATAAATAATGTTTAGTTCTTTATTTCATTATTACGCTCATATTTTACTATGCAATAAGCTATCTAAGAGCTTAAATAAAATTTTCAATATTTAAAAATCATACTTAGATAATAACTTTTTCAGATAAAAGTTTCTTCTATAAGCACATGTATATAAGTTGTGTCACAAGAGAATTCCCAACGTTTAATTACGTGTGATTTAAATCCTTTTAACATGAAAGGTTAAATTAGATAGAGGGGTAGACTGGGGTGGAATTTGCAATGTTATAAATTTAATACAAGATGGTGAACCTCATTTTTACAGGAATTTCCTTTCATTTATCAACAAAAACTTACCAGAAAGCTGGATTGCCCAAGTGGTCTGGTGTTTTTGTCCAGTGAGATCTCAAAAGTAAGTATATGACTTTGGGGAATTAAATGAAGTACCAAGATATTATGCGAAAAGCCCAAATGTATATCGATAATCAGGGCTAAAGAACATGTAAATGTAGTTTATAATGATTACTAAATTATACCTCAAAACCCTGTAGCTGGGAAACCATTGTAAATCAGACCCTTGTTTATCTAAACATCTCGATTTTAAAATATCCAAGCCACGTAGCTAATATATAAATATATAGACATTCGTTGTTAGAAAACCTGCTTGAATGTATAAAACTTATAACTTCTTTATTTAATAGTCTACTGATATTTTATGCAATTTTGTTTAATCACTTACAACACTTCCGTGGGTACAAAATCGTTATTTGAACTATAGTTCTCACGAGAATAACAGTTCGTATCCACCATTCAGTAAAGTGCGCTGTAAAACCGGGTACCATTATTTTCTTAATATTGAACTCTTTTTTTTTCAGGTTTTCCAGAAGAAACTCCCCCTTTTCTAATCAATTAAATTGAGGGGAAAATTAATAAAATTCCATGTTCCATTAAACTAACAAGTGTTGAGTTGGGCAGCTTATTATCAATATTTTGAGCTTGGAGTTTCTCCAGTAGAAAAAAAGAGTGTATAATTATCTTCACAAGGTGATATCATCAGTACTTGAATATCTATCATGAGCATAGTGGCATTAGTTGAGTAAATATTTAAATGAATACAAAATTGTGTAGTTAAATTCGAGGGCACTTGACAGGTATTCAAGAAATTTTGAGGTAATGCATGATGTGAATAAAATTAAACTATCTGTTTGTACTGAAGAAAATTGTTATTTATTTTGTCTAAAAATAATTTTGATAGAAAAACTGCAAACACATCTACCTTTTATCGCGATCCTTACAACCCTACCTTCAATGTCCCAATTTAACAAATATTACAGTATTTCTTACAAGATTTCGAAACATTACTTGTTTTCACGGAGGGTTTTGCAGACACAAATAATGTCTATGTGTTTTCCCAAATATCCCGACTATCTTAGTTATCCCGGTTTTTCAGATGCGTGTGAACTCTGAAAGTGGGAAAGAGAATTTGAACACCATCGAAAATACTTTGTTCTCTTTTTTTTTTTTTGTCAAGGTTGATATAATTTCCAAGTACACTTAGCTTCCAGGTCACTTTGAGGGGACTACTCAGAAAGGTACAGTTTAATATTGTACAAATTATGAGTAATAAACATTTTATTTTATTTGACAGAGAAGCCAAAGTTAATTTCCGTTTGAGGGTGGGAAAATATTCTCCAATATTGATTTATTTGGGGAAAATTAACAGTAAAGAAGCTGGTAGTGCGGGCTAAGTGCCAGTGAACTCGATTTATATGATTGACTCTGACCAAGAAAATCAGGATTTCAAGACTAGAGCTGGTTTCCATTTTGTGATTTTCGATATGTTTTGTTTTAAATCTTTATTAAGGTTATTTTAGGTAGCCATTTACTTAAAACTCACCTTTCTGGTATATTACGCTTTCATTTATTCATACTAATCTGTAACAGTAAACACAATAATACTGTATATTGTCCAGTAACCTAGTTGATGTGTTAAGCCTGAAATAAAGTAAAAAATGGTAAATAGTAATACTATGTACAGCCAATGAATGAAAATAAAAAAATTCATAAACTAAGTATCAAGCAAAGGCAAATTTAATTACATACAGGAATAGGCTTTACTTGAATTTTAGTGAGTTTAACTATGGGTGAAGCAATTATTTTACTACTGTGGTTCATGAACAAACAAAGGTAAATCTAATCACATACAGGAATAGGCCATCCTTATATCTTAGTGAGTTTTATTATAGGTGAAGCAATTATTATACTAGTGTGGTTCATGAACCAACTAAGGTAAATTTAATTACATGCAGGAATAGGCTTTCCTTTAATATTAGTGGATTTAATTATAGGTGGAGCAATGATTATACTACAGTTGTTCATGAACAAACAAAGGTAGATTTAATTGCATGCAGATATAAGATTTACTTGAATACTAGTTTAATTATATATATACACACACACGAGTTAAGCAATTATTCTACTATTGTATTTCAAGAACCTTAGGGGTTGGTGAAAACAAATTAATAATGGCAGGTAACTATATATTTTTCATAGGCTAAGTTTCGAATCAAATAAATAAAAATAATAAGCTGTAGTCGTCAGTGCCACAGTGTTTTCCATTATGTCAAGCTTTGTCCAGCATTCAAATAATATTTTAAAGCTATATTGAAATATAGCTGTATACACAAATCCTCTTGTAATTATATAATTATGACTTTGTTTATATTTCTAGCTTAAATGAATACAATAATTATTTTAAAATCCACCATATATTTTTTTCAACTTTTTACTTGGATCAAGGGAGAATGTCCTATACTTCTATAAAATAGTTTATATATTATTTTATTTTGCTATTTTCCCAAACTATTAATGGAAGAAATATTATTTACACATATGCACATTTGTAAACCAAGTACTGGAACAAAATAGATATTATCGCCAAATTAAGATTGGTTTTTATTATCCATTTATTGTATTATTTGAAGCATCATGCATATCAAAACGAGTACGAATAGCTACACGAATAAATTGTTGAGTGCAGTGAGACTCTCTGCTCATTTAGGTAATTCACACATTTACAATGATGGAGTAATGATGAGGACGGTGAAAATCATACAGTCATATGCTCGAATTTGTGTGAAGGGTGAATGGGAGGAATATTTATGTAAAACCACCCTCAGTACATTCAACCGTGATTCAAACCCTGACTTCCCTGTCGCCAGATATCCTATTAATTGTAAGAGTAGGGACTAAGCGACCACAAATGTGTGGCAATAAATTCTACTTTGAGATTCCCCACCACGTTCTTAATAAGGAATAGAAGATCATGTGTAATTATTTTACTGCAAAAATATTTAAATTAAAGTGCACGTTATTTTAAAAATGTGGATTTAATAATGCTCAACCATTTGTATAATAACAAGTGCTATCATGACGAGCAAATTTTGGTTTCAATCGAAGTGAAATGAGTTAGGTAAGGGAAATGTTGAAAGGGTGTTGGTTAAACGTGGAAGTGAGTAACGATCTAAGGGTTAAAAGTTCAAATTATTTATCCAAAAATAATAAAATATAGAAGTTTAGGCTTATTCAAATATATGCTCACCATTAATATAATGAAGGCATTCAAGCACGTCAAGTAATTTAGAGATACCATAAATTTTCAACAATACAATATGAGGAATAATTAAATTTTATTTCATGGTAAATATATCAAATTTAAAATAATATCCCATGATAAATATATTCTAAAGATTCTTCAAATAGTTGGCTGTACTTAAATTTTATTTAAAGTTGATATTGATTTGACTATTTGTGAGACTAATGTCCGGTAATATTAAGATAGAGGTTTGTGATAAGAAGACAAATGTATTTTCTAGATCACTTGCATGTGAAATAAAATTAATTTTTAAAAACATTTATTTTATAAGAGAGTCCACAAAATTTAGGTATGAAAAAAAATATCTCACAAGATGAGAAGATTGAAAAATACTAGTCTCGAAAAAACCTCTTCAGATAACTAATTTTTTATTATGACGTCATGTTGGAGGCTCCTTTATTAAATTAGGTAATTGAAAGTGTAATAAATATCACCTGAGATACTGACAAGTGTTATATTCACATTACACTACACGATTAAGAGTAAAAAGTAAAAACACGGGTATGTTATCTTAAACATTAAAGAGTGTCACACATTTAACAATACAGCGTATTGTACACTCCATCGACCAAAAAAGTGGCAGTCTAACCTTGACGGACTAAAGTTTTATCACAATGGTATAATAAAAAGTAAGCTTGCTACCTTACAGGGTAGACGAGGGGTATGGTTATCCATTAAAATACAGGATACAGAAAAGTGTATTAAAATAGTAACTGTTCACACAAATTACGAAGCTTTTGATAACAAAAAAAAAATATAGGTCATTATTTTGAATTTTCTATAATTTATGAAACAACTATAGAAACAATAACCATAACTACATGATATTTTATGGAAATTATTTAATACTTCTACAATTACAAATAGTTTAAATTGACTTATTCTAGTAGGAATTTGTATTATTATTATTATTATTATTATTATTATTATTATTATTATTAGCACCGCGTCTTACTACCCGTTTGGGTTATACGTACAGGAATTTATACGATGATGGTTAGTTATAAAACATTACCAACAGAGTATTTAAAATGAATATAAACTGTATTGGCTTATTAACATTTAATCTGTTTAATAATAGGTTTAGTAAAATTAAACGTATTTAGGGCTATACCTTAAATGTTTATTGAAAATCTGAAACTTTAAGGTAACCTCAATTATTTAGGTATTATTTCTAATATCGACTATTAACACTCACATTATTTTGTTGGAATTTTTTTCAATAAATTTTTTAAGGAAGATCAATCTAAGTGTGCTATTCTCCACATAAGTGTGTCAGTTTAAAATATATTCCACGACCCTGATTACTAAACAAATCCACCATAGCAATGATTCATCGACTTACAAGGACTGTCCTGTATCAATTAATTGGCGTCCATGTGTCACTCATGGTAAGGTATGGTTTAATCATCTCCAGCATATGTGATGGACATCAAAGTGTAAGCCGAGTGACGATCAAATTACAGTTACCGCTGCTGACTAGACTATGATTGTCCGCGTGCAAGCTCAGTTGATTAGTGTCAGTCTCAACGTTAGTCCTGTACATGATAGAAACTACTTCACAGTGTAACTACAGACAAAGCTAATAGCGTATATTTCCCAATCTCTTTTTTTTCCTTTCTTTAATACTTCATTTACACACACTACCTTAAAATAATAGTAATGAAAAGGCAATAGTTAAATCCACTGTACAGGTTGTACCAGGTTTATGAAAAAAAAAAATAGTTGAACTTAACGTATCCCTGTAAGATTTGTTACGTTTGTGAGGTATGGAAAAGCATTTAATATTAATTAATGTTTAAACCTCCGACTGTACACATATTTATTTGATACGTGATCTGTGTACTGGGGTTTGCTAGACCCTATTTTGTTTTGTTTTCATTTTATTTATATTTTACTGTAAACTTTTCATTATTTTGATGTAAATGTTTTAAATTTATATTTCTCAATGGGTGTGTGAAATGAAAACTCAAGCTATTTTTTAAAATATTTTTTTCAACATAAAGTTGATAAACTTACCAATTTTTATATTAAACATATATTACATTAATTTTAGTAAATATTAAAGTTAATAGTTGGTTTTGTAACATTGCAGTACATTTATAAAAACGATATTAAGAGCATGTTTAATATTAAAACTAAGATAAAACATAAATTTTTGATCTGGTAGTATTTTTTATACTCAGATATACTGTGGTCCAGTGTACCCACAAACCACTTCCGAACGATATCACTTGATGGACTGATATTTAATTACCTATAAATAGCCGAAACACGTTCGCAGTGATGCCAACATAGATTACCAGACAACAAATTATCGTACGCTTAGTGAAAAAAAAAACTAGAAACGATTTTAAATTGTATGGGGTCTCCTGTACCCCAGTATACGGTCGGAGGGTTAACTTTAACCATTGCAATTTATACTACCTATTTTTATAAATACATTTATTTAATTAAATCTGAAAATTAAAATTTTATTATTTCACAACAAACTTCCAAAGTGACCACGTGCTGGTTTTAAGTACATTTCATTTACACTGAAATGTAGCAAACCTACCTGCCTCTTGTTTCCACTATGAAGATGATTAAAAGATAAATCCATAGTGCAAGCTATCAAGGAAAGACTTGTTACATTTCAGTGTAATTTAAGTATACTTCTTATCAATCAATCTGTAGCTGACCTCCAACACTATGAATGAGTAGTCAAACCAATGATTTTGGAGTGATTGATTGTTACCTTTCAGAGTAAAAGAAAAGTAATTCCCACCAATCACAAACACAGTGAACGAGTTATCATGTCAATTATGATAAAGTAGGGTCCTTGGTGTTTTGCGATTCTCAAGATTTGGTTTATCAGTGCAGGTCTTGAGCCGTCTTAATGTGTTCATACATACAGTTAAACAAAGACGCAATGCAGTGCGCATACTTCTACATGCAAGTTCTCTGTATAGGGCATCACTATGTTGTGACTCTAGAGGGGTTTTATTAATCCGTACCTAATGGAATGAATAATTTATTAGCTAGGTCATATATCTATAACCGTTCAATCTTGAACAGCAGTATGTTTGTTTATTATGGTTATAAATAACCTGTACATGACGGGATGTAAGTATTTAATTACATTACTCTGTTAGAGACGAGAAAAATAAAAGAGTGAAAACGTAGCCACATTTTCATGAAGGGTGAGGGAAAACCTCTTTAAGGGAAACCATCTTCTGTTCACGAGGATAATATTTGAGTTTATTCTAAAATCAGTAAAATAATCTAAATTAAATGATCGTTTAGTCCACGTGCCCACCAATGTGAGTATCAACAGTAAAACTTAATGTATTGGAAATATATATGACTTTGTTCCTTGAAATCAGGAGATCATTTTCCATAATTTCCCTTCCCTCGACGAATTCTTATGAATATTTTTCATATTTATTTTCATGTTGTTTTCTTAGGATAGTAAGTTTAATTTGCTAATACATCAAACACGTAGACTTGAATGTCAACGTTATCTAGTCTGGTTCATCGCTGACGGGAAGGCCAGTGTTCTAATACCAGCTAGATGCGCTAAGGAGGCTTATTTATATTTGTTTTCTCACCCTATTTGCAATCAAATATGAATATTTCCTCTCAGTTCTATCTTCCTCATTTTTACCTAAGTATTTAAATACGGAGATACTTGACAGGTAATAAAAGACCGCAGGATTGAAATTAGCTAATACAATTGGCACAAAATCATTATGTGATAAATAAATGGATAAATAAAAACTAAAATTATATTCAATTACTTCCTATTTGTGAAAGCAAATAATTGACATGTTGGTGAGAATATAAAAGTGTAAACGTTCCCAGCAACACATAAATGAGACTTGATTTATTATTTTGATGAAAAAAAATTCACTGAATTATTTTTAAAAAATGTTGTATTTTCCAGGTGGTAGTAGTGAATAGTGATGAAAACATATGAACTACGTGAATGAAAGGACTTCAGTGCTGGTGTCCTACCATGTAGCAGAGAAGTGAAATGTGGACCAAGGGTTGGCTTCTGTTGGTGGCCTCTTGGGTGGGACTTCTGGCAGGAGGTGAGTCACAACAGGCTTTGCGCGTACTTAGTACTTGGACTGAGAGTTGGCTTTTATTGGTGGCCTCTTGGGTGGAACATCTTGCAGAAAGTGAGTCTAGTTACGCGTTGCAAGTATTTAATACTTGGACTGAGAATTATATTCTGTAGCTGGCCTTCTGGGTGGAACTTCTTTCAGAAGTTGAGTCGTAACACACTTTTCGAATTATTAATAGTCTACTTAAACTAAGAGTAGGCTTCTTTAGGGAGGACCTCTTGCTGAATATGAGTTAAAATACTCATTGCGTGTACTTAATACTTAAAACAAAAGTTGACGTATTTGATGGGGATAATATTGAACAGCTAAGACAGATTTTATATGAATTATAGAAATATAACATAAAAATTATAAAATAAATTATGTATAGAGCCATTTTTAAATGAATATAGACTATTATGTTGATATCGTTTGGATTAGATAAAATTGATCTGTTTTTAAAATTTTAGACATCTTAATAGTTAGTTTTGACGAAAATTTAAAAAACGTATGTGTATATTAATGAGTAATAATATAATTAGGACATAGTATACGTTTACCAAATTTTTTGGAATACAAATGTGTTTTTAAAAGTACAGTATGGCCCTCATATCCATGGTTAATACGTACCTAGACTTAACGCGGATAAATATCGACCTATTATAAAACGTTATATTCATGTAACATACATAAATACGATAAAGTTTAATTGATAAATTATTCACAGTAAGGCAGGATGATGATGGTGATGATGATGATAATAATAATGTCCTGCTGATAGTTCGGCCGGTTCTCGCTTACTGCGTGATATTAAATGTATAAACCATTATTTTATTTTATTAAAAATAAATAAAATTGGGTGTGGTAAAGAGCGGATAGCTGAAATCGTGGACACTGGATCAGCGGCAATATAAACCCATTTTCTAGGGGTTATATTAATGGTCTTCCATCAAAAATAAGTGTATGGTAACCTTTAATAAATTCTCTTAAAACATGTTTTGCTACTTTATTAAATTCAATCATTCCCGATATATCTATTGTTCAAAATTAGGCTAAAATTTGAAACCAAAATAATTATTTGTAGACTTAAGCTCCACAAAAAAAAAATGAGTTTGCGCATCGTGGGTGCCTTTGTGTAAAAATACTAGCTTATTATATGTTTGTATCTCTACTCTCAACTCAATAATTTTAATAAATACCAAAGTTGTAATGTTAGATTAGATAAGTTTTATAACTGAACACCATCAAACCGATTGTACTAAAATATTCTACTTATATTCAGGTTTAAATAGGGTGAATGGACAATATGAGCACGTAATAGGCCTTTAAATTACATCATTTTGTCCAATTATTTATGTTAATCTGAATTACCACATCTGTTTGTAGCTTATTTACTTAATTTACAAATTGGAGCATTATGTCGACAGAAATTTAGAAAGAGTAATCAAATTTAAATTATATTTACTAATATATTTTAATAAACAATTTCACAATGACTTTATTGAATAAACAAGATAATGTAGTTTTAGCAAACTCAATTTAGAATTCTTTGACAGTAGAATTTACTATTAATATTTTTTCATAAGCCAACAAAACAGATTAAACTACATTAATTTATGAAAACTAGTTTTAAATTATTTATACTATTGTTAAGTTAAATTATAAATGAATACTTTGGATTACCACTAGTATAATAATACTTTATTAAAACCAAATTGTAAAATAAAATAAAATCTATTAAAATACAATAATGTAGAATGTATGTAGCAGTGTGTATTTAATTACTTTAATTTGAAAATGATGTTTAATCATTCACCAAAATATATCTAGTAATAGCTTTTTCTTATATTAAATGCTATAAAACTATGACATTATAGGGTAATTTCGTTTATTCATCTAATGATTTTGTATGGTAAATTTTGACGATGTCGTGTTTATATAAGGCACTATATAAAAATAAAACCTAGTTTTCAAATAAGATTTATATAAGTGTACATGTGCAGGAGTTTCAAGTTTGATGGTACATTTAATATCATTAATATTATAAGAAAAATATTTTATTTTGTGTACCTGCCGGCTAATTATAATTTTAAACAAGCAATTAAGTATAAAATATACTTTTCTTTAGTTTATGAGATTTAATGAGGAGAGTTTTAAATATTTATAAAAAGATATTGTATTACCCTTTTCTAACAAGGCGCGACGTTATTTCACGTACATAAATATATTTATTATTTTTAATATTTTCAACACTAGTTCTCAATTCTATATTTTGTACCATTTAAAATCTTATTTAGATTTAAATATTTTGACAAGATAACATCAAACCAACACTTTAACTGTTAGGGGTCATCTTACGAACTCATATATATCTGAGTAAGGAAAGGATAATATAATGTTCACTAACATTATTTAAATGTCATAGTTTAAGGTACAAAATAAATATTTAAATTATGTACCGGCTTTCAAAGCAAAATCCTTCCATCAAAGCTGGACGTCTGTCCACACATCGTAATTTCGATTCAGCTAATAACGTGACTTGTTGGAGCTCTTTAGCTCTCAGTAGTAGTACTGGTCAGTGATCGATTTATCAATGGTTTTCATTCAGATCCAACCATGATTTACCATTGATTTGCCTCAAGTGAATCGATCATCTATCCAATACATTCCCGGGGAATAACGTCATGGTTTAAGCGGTTAGTTTAAATTGAACGCAAATATAAATCAAGAATAATGTTCTTGTTAATTCGAATATTTGTCTTTAATATAATATTTTTACCATTGTTCTAAAATTATATTAAGTACTCTTTATTTATATGTAATTCATATTTCTAGAATCATATTCTATACAATTTTTTTTATATAGCACCGCGTCTAACTACCCGTTTAGGCTATACGCATATGTACTATTGACTCTAATGTGTTAGAAATTAGGAATGTTAGATTCAAAGGAAGTGTAGTTGCATTTTCGTCGTGGTATATTGGAAGACCACTTATGAAAAGCACCCTTAGTACACCCAACCAGTTTTGAGCACCGAACTCCCCATCGTTGGAAGCCTAGTCTATTGAGAGTGAGATACCTTAGACCATGTGGCCACCAAAGTGGGTAGAAAATTATCTATTAAAATTCAATGAGATTTCAAGCATTAAAGCGTAATTTTTCTAAACATATATTCCATGGTGTCTTTTAAAAAAAATTTAAAAACCATTTTTCAATCCAAAAATTAATATAAGCAATATTTGAACACGTTTTAACAGTGAAATTACATTTAGGTAAAGGCTTTTATTATATTTCACGACAATTTGACCATGTGAAATGTGTGTGAAAGGAGTAAGAACGAAAATGTTTAATTTGTTAAATATGATTTTATGTACAGTACATACATTACCAACTATCCACAAAGAGTATATTGATGAGGTTCGTTTTAACATGCTAAATATATGTTACAGGCAATGTTATTAATCTAGGAATTATATAGAGTTACTAGGGCTTTCTATATAATTCCTAAAATACTCAGGAGAAGTGTAAAAAATATCAAATGTTTCATACATTACCTAGAAATTGTATATAATGCTGGATAAGTACTGGACAATTTTTTAATTTAGAGGTATATTTTACCGGCTGGCACCTAACTGCCATCTCATAACTGCCACTGCTGGATGTCTGCCGGCTCCCCTCCAAACCTCCCAGGCTGCCCGCCAACCCTCCCCAACTCACAGAGTTTGATCCAGAAGCATTAGAGATGGAAACAAAAGTAGATAGTGATCGCGTAATTGCAATGGAAAAAAAAAATATTTACTCTGAATTAGCTTTAAAACCGAGTAAAATTGCGAAAAATATAGTGTTTATCTTAATATAGGACACTAACGAAAGTTGAGTGAAGTATATCGTTGAACAAAACAAATCTCGCTTGGGCGAACGCATGGTCTAACGCACTACTCTCGCAGTAGACTAGACTGCCAATGACGGGGAGAACGAAGTTCGAATCTTGGTTGGGTGTATTGAAGGTGTTTAAAAAAATGTTTTTTCAATCACCCTCCATGGAAATGCAGGTACACTTCCTATAAATAAAACCACCCTAATCCTTAAAACCACTAGCGTAATTAGTACATAAGCGTATAGCCCGAACGAGTAGTAAGACGCAAAGCTAAACAATTTTTTTTTTTTTAAAGCTCACATTGCCAATAAAGGAAGGAAGTAGTGCTGTTGTATTTTATGTATCTGATAGTGAGTTGTTTGGTCTGCTTCATGAGACACGTCAGTCGATTGGGCAAGATGAGCGAGATCGTATGATTTAGGAATTGTCTAATAGGTACAAAAATATTAATCGCTTTCATATTGAACTGTATAGCCATCTGTGTGAATATTGTCAGCAAAAGATGAAGAATCGTAAGAAAACAGTTGGGGTCAAGCCAATTCTTTCTTCGGAAATTAATTCACGTTCTCAGGAAGACCTAATTGAGTTCCATGCCCACTCCAACGGTGAGTATAAATTATAGTGGTATACCAGTGTTATCTAACATATTTTGTGGCTCTCAAAGCTCCCAAAACAAAACGGGATGAAGAGGTATCTTACAACTTCATAGACATGTATACGCCTATTGGTGCAACACATGGAGCTATTATATATACAGAGAGGACATCCCTATGCTGTAGCGTTGCAAGAAAGTGACCCCCCCCCCTCCCCCTTCACCCCGGAGAGCCGCATTGAGCCGCTGTATGGCATAGTACGGCAACCGGCCGCCGGCTTAACATCGGAAGCGTAGAGAAAAAAGGGACGCACGCTCACTTGAATTAAAATACAATCCGAATGAAAGCTCTTTATGTAAGTAGGGTGTAAATGTTGAATTTATTTGCGTTATTTTTAAGTAATAAACATTTAAGATTACTTTGAATTTTGGTTAATAACAAGCGCCTGAAAATGCAAACTAACAGAAAATCTAGATTGTTGTTGCTAATATTAATAAATTAGGTTAAAATTACATTATGTTCAAGTTAAAATGTATATATAATAATTTTGTTAGTGTTGTATTCGCTTTATTTTTTTTTAACTCGTATCAGCTTTGTTGTAACTTACCTAACTTTAGTAAATTGTGAGAATAGTAATGGTTATGCACAGAATAATTCCGTTTGGAAGGGAGAACATTTTAAAATAGGTACCGGTACTTAGTATTTTATTTCTCGGTTTATTAAGTGGATTAAATATATAACTTATATAAGCTATATAAAGTATATGTCTATATTATAATCATGACTGTTTACTAAAAAATGCAAGCCGCCACGTGCCACCTGGGATGATTCATACATCCTCACCACAAATTTATTCGAGTCGAGGTCGGCTTCAGTTGCGCGTCAAGATATCCCCCCCATATAATATATAATAGCTCCATGGTACACCATTAATCCTGCAATCCTGTAATGGGAGAGATTTTACCAACAATGTTATTTCCAGCCTTAAGGATTACTGGCCCCAGCTTAAGTTGTGCATGGGTAACCTCGTCATAGACATGGAAGTGTATACTCCATTCACGGTAGGACTTACTCTCTGAAAGGTCTTTTTGCCTACCAATATCCAACTATATAATAGATTTATGGTAGAGAAAAAGACCTTTCAGAAAACAATTCCTACGGTGAACGGACTTTATAACGGGCGAACAAGGATATTATAATGTTTACTAAACATTAAATATAAATTGTATAATGGAACCTGCGTCGAATTTCTTCCATAGGCCACACGGAAGATTACAACTGACTACGTCAACTAAAAGCAACGATGGAAAAATAATCATTTGTTGTAAATGTTAGCTTGGTATTCTACCTTTTTATCACAGAGGCAGCAAAAGAAGGCTAGTAGAAGATACAAGTGTCCCAACTTTGAGTATTAACTTACCGAGTATTAGTCTAGAAAAATAGAACGGTAAATTATTATTATAGTGGTGCCAAGTTTAAACCATGCAGAGTTTAATATTGGATATTATTATTTAATATAAGTATTCTACTGCAATCTAAAACATTAATTTTATACAAACATAATATTAAAATAGTCTCATCTGTCCTCATTCCACCGAAAAGAGTGTCAACTTTTGAATTGTTCCTTGCCTTCTTGATCAAAGAGAAACAAACAAAGTAAAAAAAGTATGATTGTTGTTGAATTGGAAAACGGATTAAGTTTTTTTTTATTTGCATGTGATGCCAATTTTAAAAGAGTAATATTTTTTTTGACACTCAATTGTATATGAGAACCCCAAAAGTCCTGCGGGCGTGTCTGCTTCAGCTAGAAGGCGTTTTAATCTTTCAACACTTACTAAAGAAGCCCTAAAATTTAAAGTGAAGAGAGCTTATTTTTTTCCAACAAGACCAATCATAAACTTGGTAAGATTACTTGGATGTTTGTAATTGAAATAATACTATTCTTCACTTCGCAATTTCAATGACAATTTCAAAATAGAACTTTAACTCAGGACTTTAAGTCTAATTTCCTTTCATGATCAGCAAATATTGTATGATAATAAATATAATTAATTTTATTAACTTAAAATACATTGCGAGGATAAGAGTATTTGAAAAATATATGTATTTAATTTTAGTAATATTTCAAATCAAGAATAAAACTAAATACAATATTTTAGTAATTAAATTGATAAAATATTATTATCAAATGTAGTTTATTAAATTTCATAATTATTAATAATCATTATATTTTTAAAGTTTTATCCTGTATCAAGCTCAGAAGTCTCTAGGTAGGGAAGAACATACGACATATGTAAAAAAGATAGTATTTTTATATATACTCGCTGTGCTCCGCCCCCAATCCCCTGGTATGTTTTCTTTGCAAGTTGATGTAAGATAGTTTAATTCCAAAGCCTTTTATTGATAGGTTTTACCGTTTAGCCACAATAAACCCCCAAAGAAAGGTCCGCAATGAATTTAAAGTTGATAGGATATTTTGATTTTGTTTCGGGGGTTAAAAAGTTAAAATTTTAACATTTTGGCATTCTCCCGTCGGTTACAGCCTAGAAGATATATTCTGTTGCCAAATTTCAAGTTTCTAGCTCATCTGTAAGTGGGTGAACATTAATGTCAATGAGTGATTCAGCCATTTATATAAAACAAAGAGTTTTTTATTCACAAAGTAGTGTACACTGTAAAAATACTGTTACATTATCATGTGGTCTGGTTCCCAGCCCATGAATATTGTTCTCCTTGTGCTATTCTTCATAGTGTACCTTTCTTCATCATTCCGCAGTATGCTGAACGTAGGACACAGGTAAGAAAGTCGTATTTTGGGAGTCAATTTCCATAATTTGTTTTAAGAGCAGCTGACCTAGTACCAGTGGTCTCGTTCAAAGGGTTTTACTCGTGTTATTACTTACTGACTGACTAACTGGGCAAATATTAGAGTTAGATATTTAGTAATGAGTTTGTTTTCCAGGGCGTATAATGCATGGTGTTTGATAGCTCATCACACTGTCGGTTCGGGGAATTGTTATATTAGACCTATGGGTTAATTTTTATTCTAACATTATTTATGTGTTAAGGATTCTTTTATCTGCGTGGTACACTGGTTTCTTGTAATATAGAAAGCATGCTGACAACATGGATGTAAGATGAACAAACTTTCCATTGGAATCAAGTTATACAATTTGTCCAGATAATGAAACATAGAGCCCACTATGCCGGTATCAAGAGAGGTTCTGTTCAGCTACAAAATTAACTTTGGGGTTGAATACATCAAACTTTCTAAAGAAGTCAGCAAATCATTAAGGAAGAAGGAACCATAAGGAAGATTTGAAATATATTATTAATTCATTTGAATGAAATAGAAATGAACCACCATAGCCTAGCACTTTTAACTCAAGTGTAATAATCCCTTGATGAGTCTACATTATCAGTTTATGTTTCTACAATTGAAATGTCTTCTTCACTAATCTTTTGAATGTGTTCTAAAGACACAAACTCATCATTGCCCAATTTGTGGTCTCAATATGCATACAATCTGTCGCAACCATATTAGAGGCGATTACAAAGAAGAAGGATATGGGGCAACCATTTTTTGTTCTCTTTATTTCTAAAATTAGAATGCTGCTAACGGTTGATATCCTAGAGCAAAAAAAAAAATGTTTGTCTGACAGCAATTTTCCGCCATACGGACAAGGTATGCTCGACTTCACGTACATTACGTAGATAAAGGCTGAGGAAATTCAATATTTTGGTCATCATAATGGACGTCCTGAGTGAAGGTTTCTCTAAGTAGGGCATATCACAGGGAATTTTAAACAACTATATGCAAGATCACAGGTTCCATTATGCAGGATGAAACTAATTGCATTTGGAAGAAAGCCATGTCAACAAGGATATATCACTAAGATCATGTGCAACTCATTGTTACACAGGTAATGGAATTTTTAAAATTCACGGGCAAAACAAAGTGCCAAAGACTGACATTTTTTATGTTACAAAAAGCTACATTGTACTTGCAAGTGTCATTTTAACTCTGCTTGCTTTACTAAATAATAATGTCAATCAATTTATAAATTTTGTTTTTCCTTGTATTTGTCTAATTTATGATGAATTATATCAAAACTTTAATAAAATAAACAATAATGACAAATTAAATGCCATGTTTTAAAGAATTTGATAAAATAAATAATCCAATTTAAAGAAGAATATTTGTTTTATTAATAGTTTACTTAAAATCTAAATGGTGCTATATATAATGCCGGAGTATTCTATACATTTTTTAGGAAAAGTATTAAATCTATCAGAGTAACTAATTTATTTCATACTTTGTCAATGCCACTTGCCTTTATATAAGAAGCATGAGCATTTTATAAAATGCTTGGATTAAACAAATTGCCGGTAACACATATATTTTTAAGCTGGTTAAAGACTCCCTAGCAGAAATGTATTTTATTTATATAGGCTTGTTAATATTAAAATGTATATTCTCTCTCCCTCAGAACTAATCATTAAGATTTTTTCAAAACTAGCTTCCCCATTGAACTTGGCGAGTCGACTGGAGAATATATTTTTTTATTCATAAATGGAATTAATGCGAATATATAGAGTCCCTGAATGAGGCTAGTTATAGTTAATACAAAATGTACTATATATATGTGTGTGTGTGTTTTAACTACAATTAGGAATCTCAGGCCTAGGTCAGGTAGTAGCATGTCTGTCTACTGGGTTTAGAGTCCCCGGTTCGATTCCCAGCATGGCCGAAAAATTTATCATTGGTGAAATGTGGGTTTACTCTCTCACAGTAATGAATTAACGATTGGAGACTAGATGTTGTGCCTGCCATAGTCTTAATATAGATTATAATACATATGAAGCTAGGACAGCCTAACAAGCCGTTGGTATAATACATATGGCTTGAATAAAAAATCTTACCCAGGCCATAGGCTGGAAACATTAATCTACACGTATGTAATAAATGGTACGCACGTACTTTCTCAATCAATTATTTAAAAATTGAGATATTTACTCAAAATCGTAAGATAATATACACTAGTGAACCCGAGAACAAATTGCACTATACATATGTAACAATTTTTAGACTCGTGGTTTTAAATTTTATAATTTTATTTTCAAAAAATTTATGTCTTCACTAATATATTTGGACCAATAACCTTAAAATTCATTTTCATGTGAAAGAGAAAAAAAACCAATTATTTTATAATCCTAATCAACGTATAGATACAAATTTTAATCAAAATTGTTTTAGCCGATTTTGAGAAAATAGATTTGTTCTTTTTTTGCCCTTTATTAAACTACTCTTAATTTTAAGTTTAAACAGACACACAGATTTACGGCATTGCAAAGACCACTTTTTAGGGTTCAGGGGATCATGAGACGTCGAAATCCATCAACATTTCAGGTTAGATTTTATTTACGATAACGATACTTTACCTTTTGTATTCAAAAAGTTAAAAAATACATATGTATTTGCGTATATATTGAAAGCTATTGGTTTTATAAAAATATGCTTTGCATACAATATTTGTATTATAAATATACCTACATATTTGTAATAATAAGAAATTTAATACCTCAAATAGTTTAGGATATATTTTAAAAATGAGAATTTATTCATCGGACAAGAGCCCATAATTTCATTTTGCCGAAATATTGAGCGTAGCCATTTTGTTTGTAATATTTATAAATGTTAAGAAATGAAATTTAATCAATATTGTTAGAGTCGATTTTGAGAAAATTGACTTTTCCTCTTTTTGCACTTCAGTAAACTACCCTTAATTTTAGGGTTGGATGTCCAATTCTAAAACCCCTCGGGGCAACCCTGAAAACCCTAGCTACCAAGTTTTAGCATGATCGGTAAAATGGTTTAGGCTCTAGTCCTAGGTACAGACAGACAGACGGACGGAAATTTAAAAACTATTTTTTCGGACTAGGGGGGTCATCAAACGTCAATATTCATGAAAATCTTGAGTTAAATTTTTTTGACGATCACAATACATTTCTACCTGTAAAATAGCGAGAAATTAAAAATGAGGATTAACGCTTCAGTCAGCAACACTTAAAGTCATTTTGCCGAAATACTGAGAGTATCCATTTGGTTATAATATTGATCAATGCTTAGAAATGAATTTTAATGATCATCGTTATAGCCGATTTTTAGAATATAGATTCTTTTGATTCTTTTTATCTTCAGTAAACTACCTTTAAATTTAGGGTTGGATCTACAACTCCAAAAACCCCTCGGGGCACCCCGATTAAAACCCTAGATACCAAGTTTTATACCGATCGGTAAAATATGTTAGGCTCTAGTCCGAGGTACAGACAGTCAGACGGAAATTCAATTCGAATTCGGTTTCGAGTTTGATTTTTTTGACGGTCACAATACTTTCTCTACCTGTAAGATATTGAGAAAGTTAAAAGTTGTATGGACAAAAAATATTGTACTAGACATAAATTCACCTTATATAATTATTATTTTCAGTATTATATTTATTTATATGCTTTAAAGGTAATGTAGGTTTGTTTTGTTTTGAGCTATGGATTAATTTGTTTAATATGTACTGTATGTATTGGTCTCTTTTGTTGTGTACATAGCTTATTTTCCAGGGGGGTAATCTGCGGCGAGTATCATTCAACAACGTAATTATTTACTCCCTGTAAAAAAAGGCTGATAGTGGTTTTTTGACGTTGCTCTGATGGATTGGTAGGCTACTTGTTGATCTAAAGTAGATCTCCCGTGAACAATAATCAATGTGGTAAACACCAACTCCAGACAAGCCAATGTGAAACAGCACAAAACACTATTTTTTATTCAGTCTGGTGAAATTTCAGGAATATTCTGAACATCATCGAATATTTATGTAAATATATATTTTCACTAGTCCTTCATTTACAATTATTATAAAATTGATGTCAACGTTGGTCACAAACATTTAATCTAATCTAATTCTAATCTAGTAGAAACCTTCTATACGTGTAATACATTTTGTAATACTTATCACTGAGTTTTATTATCTGTGTGTTTTATTCACATATGTACCAGGTATGTTAATATGTAATGGATAAGGAAGCTTGAATGTAGTGTAAGTGTATCCGCATTTGCGTGAAAGTAAAATGAGAAACAATTTCACGAAAACCAAACACAGTAGGCATACACCCCTATCAAGATTCGAACCCTGATCTTTTCTTCATCGGCAGTTCAGGCTATGTCGAGAGCGATGCCTTAAAATTATGATAATTTTACTAGCGAAATAGGTTTTATAATTCCCATCGACGAGGATGGAATGAAATTCCCAAATGGAGTACTGGAGTATGTTACCCGTATGGGATTTATCAATGGGGTTGACTTATTCAACCTTAACGTTCATGTGGGTAAACTTCTTATAAAAAAATATTATCATGGCTAGCCCTTTGATTAAGTACAGTACATATATAGTAACTAATGTGTTTTGTGTAAGAGTTTAAATAATTAAAAGTATATTTTTAATGTCATATTTTTATTGTTTTCTAAAGTGTAAGATACCTATACGAGGTTAAACTTTAGTTATATCTAAAATTAACAACTCAAATATTCTATTTTACTTAACCAACTATATAAAAATGAAATTGATAATACTGTATATAGCTGTATATATGTAATTTCTTATAATAAATGTTATTTATAATATTATCAATCAATATAAAACTGTTTCAAAACTGGCACTAAAATATAAGATAAACTCAACTTTAACAACTGCCCGGGGTCACTGTCTTATGAAAAGAGGTCATGAATTAAAAAAATTATTAATCTGTACCATAGATCACTTATGCATTCATTTACTTTAAAATGTATTAAAAAAGATATTTTTTTTATCAAAATAAAATATGAGTTTATAGACGAAATAATTAATTTTTACGGTGTAAATGTAATAGTAAAAATTAATTTCCTAATTTAACACCGACTGTCAATATTTACTATTCTCCATTAATTTGTATCATTCCATTTAAACACAACTTTCAGTGTGTGATTCAATGTATAACTGCAGCCGAGTTGTACTGACAGTTTACAACAGTTTAGTTGATTCATATATGACCATTTCCTTTCCACTATATCTGGATATGTCACTCTGCTATCTTCATTTTGTTGTTTTGTTAAATTATGTATTTTACGAAACATAATTAGTACTGCCACTATCAAGCTATCACGAAACCACTGCACCAAGCTCTGTACCACAATCAAAACATTGACCTGAGTCGAGCCACATTTTTTGGGGAATAACAACCTGGAGATAATAAAAACCTAGCTTAGTTCCTCAGCTTAGGTTACGTTATGTGTGCTTGACGTAATTCGACTTAAATTTCAATAAGTTTTTACAATATGTTTTTAACAAAATCATTTTTTTTTAGTAGCTAGGGTGGCGACCTGGTACACCCCCCAGGCTACCCCCCTAGGCTATCAATTAGTCTACTTTCCACATCCGTATG
>CABFOV010002663.1:0-27795 GCA_902141375.1 Timema poppense
GGCCCATATAAATTCTAGAAAACCGAAACAATATTTTTATATATTTCAATTGTTTTATAGCAAAATTAAGACATAGCTGAATCATTGTTATTTAAATTACGCGCCGACTCCTAGTTGGCGCGTGTGCCGGGCAGAACGCTACAGCGAAACTTTATCGCGCCAAAATCATCCTCGAAACGAAACCGAATCTCGCTTGGCACTAAACGACGAACCATCAACGAATTAAAGAAAAAACCTATCCATAAAATACTAACACCCGCAATAACCAGATGGTTATCGCTAAAACAATGTGTCGATCGCGTCTTGGAACAGCACGATGTCAGATTAGAGTTGATAGAGGATCTTTCAGATAATGAACCATTCCTAAATACCTGCTTGAGTTTTTATATATAACTGATAAAGGAAATAAAAGCCCGGTTTGACTTCAGCGACCCACTATTTGGTATAAGTTTAAGAGTAGAGCCAAAAATAGCTCAGTCTTACGAAATCAAGGATATGAGCGGTGCTTTAAGGAGATTCCCGATATTGATAGAAAAAATAACTAATAGACGTGTCTCAGTTGGAAAAAGAGTGGCGTGATCATGCCTTTTCAGATTATGATGATTATATTTTGGATCTAAATCAGTGGTTGATTACTGGACTAAAATTTTCAATTTTAAAAACAATGCTGATGAACAAAAGTCTCAAGGTCTCAAGTCTGTTGGTGTTGCCATTTTCTAATGCGTCAGTCGAGAGGACTTTCAGTAGTCTTTGAGAGAATCAAATTTGAAGACCGAAATTGTCTAGAAACAGACACAACTGTGGGTTTAATATTAACGTCACAAGGAATAAAGAAAGTTGGTGGCTGTAATGGATTTGAGCCTTCAAAGACACTACTAAAGGCTAATCTACACTTCTACACTAATATTATAAAGAGGAAAGATTTTAATTTTTGTTTTTGTTTTTTTGTTTGTAATGGATAAACTCAAAAACTATTGGACCTATTTTAAAAATTCTTTCACTAATATAAAGCTACATTATCAGCGAGTAACATAGTTTATATTTTATTTTAAAAATTTAATTTATTTCTCATAAAAAATGTCGATAGTCACTCATAATTTATGGTAGAGTCTAAGATGATTCTTCAATATGTGTGTTGAAAATAATAATGCGGGGGAGGGGGGGTATAGTGTGAAATATGATTAATTTGAAAAATATTAATGATAAATTGACAAATTCTAAAGTACAA
This sequence comes from Timema poppense, assembly GCA_902141375.1. Lineage (NCBI taxonomy): Eukaryota > Metazoa > Arthropoda > Insecta > Phasmatodea > Timematidae > Timema > Timema poppense. The sequence goes on from CABFOV010002663.1 coordinate 1,229, forward strand.
AGATGTGGGTATATGAGTTGTTTAGTAAAAAAAAATCTTTTTAAGCTAAAAAAACAGCAGGGCTGGCAACTGGCATCAAGATTTGTCCAAAATATTTAAAAAAAGTAAGCAAAGTGAACTTTCTTTCTCTGAAGTCTCTGAATTAATTTTTTTCCACACTCAAATATGTAAAATCTAAATTGATCTCAAAAAATATATTATTTCATGTTTTTCGAATACGTCTAGTAAATTTTCAGAAATCGATAGTATTTTTATAGTGCGTGCTTTTGTAACGACTTGCGTACTATTTTTATATTCTCGTGCGTACCGTAGACCGTCCAACGTCTGGAAATACTGGAGCATGCGCCAAGTAGTTGGTTACAGAACTCTCTAAGTATGGTATCATTTTATTAGGTGTGATTGTGTATTGGATAACTTGGTTTTTAACATAAAGCGAACGGCTAACTACGAAGTAAATGTGTGAGAAGACCTTCTGCTTAAGGTATTATAATTATTACCATACAGATATATTATGCTTGATTGAATTTACATTAACCTGTAAAGTCTATCAGATTTTATTCGCGCGTATGTTTGATCGTGTATATCCACATATCCTATTCTGTCACTTGCTAGACGTGTTACTGTTCTTGAGCCCGATTCAATTTACCTGATGTTAGTTTGACACAGATCAACACAAACATTTAACGGCCACATTGGCTTGGTCGATCACTTCAAATTATCTGTTGTATATTCAACTACAGAACTTTATGTCAGGCCTATGTTTTTTTAAGTAATTTTTACGTTTATTAGCACATGGGCTATTAACGGCTTAATTAAATGATATCGGGATGAGGAAGGCAATTAGGAGGAAGTGAACCATTATTATTATTATTATTAGAAACCTTCCAAGAAGTATACTGAGATGAAGTGGCAACTCTTTTTTAGAGTAAGCAAGCCGATCTTTCCAAGACTGACCTGTGAACCAGCTTTTGTCTCACTCACTCTTTATTCCACCAATCGTTTGTTTCCGGGTCTGACCGGCCCTCATCGGGGAAAGGGAAGCACCGTATCCCTACTCCCTAGACGAGTATTTGCGCATGAGTTTACTATCGTGATTGGTGTATAATTGGTTAAAATCTTATTTTTTTAGATTGTTTTAACCGATATTTATTGTTTCTAGCAATGGTGGCTCGTGTATAGGCACTGCGGAACTGCATCACCCCCTATTTCCACTTGATATTATAGATAACATTTAATATATTGAGTCCTTTTTTCTTCAATTCTTTCTTTATTTTTGTAGTACAATATATATTCCTTAAGCTTAATGTCAATACTTCAGTAGCCATCCCCCAGTTTATGAAAAAGATACAAACATCTTTGTATGGAACTATGCGCTTCACAGTGCCAGCGAGGTGGTGCTTGACTGTTGTGCGCATGCACATATAGGAGGTGGTGGGGAGGAAGGCGGGACTGCCAGGTAGATAGAGCACTGTTGCTCTTGCAGTGCCGGCTCTGGCGTGATGGCGGAAGGAAGTTTTTTTTTTACTCAGCGTGTGTTGTGCTTAAAAACCGTGTACCATATTCTTGAATGTGATAAACGTGTAGAATTAGATTATCATTCTGCTTCCAGCCATTCTATTTGATTCATTTTTTTAGGTTATTTTATTTAACAGAAAAAATAAATGCGCTTGCAGTAATTTCAATGGAGAAAAATATCCTCATTTGTCATCCAGAGATCAAGGAGAAAATTATTGAACTTTTTGCGCAAATTAAAACAAGAATGAATTTAATTTTTAAATGAAAAGATAAAGCTTGAACTGTAACAATTTAAGTTAAAGTAAGTAAAAAAGATTAAATTTTCTTTTTATGCATTTTTTTTTCCTTTTACATAATTTTAAAACAAAGGCTAAGCATTTTCTGGAGCGGCACCCCCACTAATTTTAGATATGAGCCGCCACTGGTTTCTAGACATAGTTATGGGCACTATTACAAAATCAATTTATAGTAAGTTTAGTTTTATTTTACAGAATATTGACGCTTGTTTGATCCCCCAAGGGAAGCGGTTTGTTTCTTTGCATAACAATAGTAGAATGAAGAGTGCGTCAACAAGTGCAACAATGTGAGGGGAGGGCTGCTCTGTATTCATGTCAATTTTGAAACGTAGTTTTGCATCCCGATTTTTTTACGAGAAAAATTAACAGGCAGACCCACTCCACCTTCAGGCAACAAAAAAAACTATAACGTTTCAATAATTAGTTTTATGAAAGTTTATAGTAAATATCTGTTTGTTGGGTTGGCAGAAAATTATATAGTTGACCTTATTATTTACCAATGATAATGGCGTGTGGAATAAATCCAGATTCAAAGCTATTATAAAGCAGGACAAAGTTCATACTCATTTCCAGGCCATAGCCCCAGAGAAAACTACGGCAATAGTAAATTGACCATTATTATTATTTGAGTTAGAACTACAATTATTATTTAAATATATATAATTAAATGATTGAGTAATATTTCTAAAATCACCAATTATTTTGTTTTATTCCATGCAGAGTTTGTGTCACCCCCTTCCTTTCTTCCCCATAATACTTTTAATTATACAAACTTAAAAAGACCAGGGTGAGCTTCTAATTAAACTCGGGTCAATTATTGTAGCCGCATTGCTTCCCTTTGTTCATAATTGACCACACGCCACATCGCGTCTTACTACCCGTTCGGATATACGCTTATGTACTAAATACACTAGTATTTTTAGGAATTAGGAAGGTTATTTTTATAGGGAGTGTATCAGTATTTGTATGGGGGAGCTTGGAAAACCATTTGAGGAAAAAAACACCTCAATACCCGACCAAGATTTGAACCTCAATCTCCACGTTATCGGCAGTCTAGTCTACTGTGAGAGTTAGACCACGCGGCCACCGAAGCGGGTCTAGATATTTAGACCTACCAAAGGGATCATTGGCGCACCCAAGGGGAGAAGGAAGGTAATATTTTCCCCACCCTCCAACCCTAAGACCACACCTAATTTAATATAAACTTAATACATACGCAAAATAATGAAAATATCAAACAATGCCGATGTGTCGAATGAAGAGGTTACACTTAAGACCAAGCTTAAGACTTCCATGTTCCATTACACACAGTAAAAGTGACCCTAACATGTAGGAGAGGTTTTTTGGAGGGTTCAAACACAAGAGTCCCAAAACGTGACGTCTTTTTAAAATTCAACCTATTTACTGTGAAACAATATCAAGATAAAGATGCAATAAGAGACCTATAGAACCTATAAATAACTATGTACGGTAGCCTCCATTCTTTTGTTTATAAAGCTCTTGACAAATTAAAGCCAAGGGTTATTTACACCTGTGAATGCATTTATTGTAACTTAAGAATCCTAATAAACTCTTATTATTGTGAAACTTAGTAGACCCTAGCACATTTTAAAACTAATTAGCTGGTAATCTATAAAATAAAATGTAAATATAGAATAGTAACGAATTTCATCAAAATAATCCTAGAAATTAAACTGGTTTTTAAATATTTTAACAAATTTTCTTTAGTCTTAATTCGTGAACAAAAGATCAGTGCATTAATTTAATTGGGTATATATTAATGGATTTTATTTTAACTAGCTTCTAAAAAAAATTAACAGCACTTCAAATCGCTTCCCTTAGTAAACCTCCGTGAAATTACATTCTGGCTACAGTCTCGATTGATTGTATCCTTCCCCAAGTTAACTTCAAGGTGCGCCAACCTCCCCGATACTGATCAACGAGCCCAACGTCTTAGACGTGGTGATTAATCAGCCATAGGGATCAGATACAAAAATAGGTATCCTTGAAATTAATCTTGGGTCAGTCAAAACAGCTATACACCGGCTGTGTATGTGTTGTGTTATTTAGTGACAATGTGCTGGCCATTAACGACTTTTTTTAAATTAGTTTGATGAAAAATACAATAATTTGTTTGGACCCATCGTGAATTGATCCCAGAACTTTTAGATCGGTCGGTATAAGATAAAAACTAGATAACTAATTGAGAGGATATCACCTTAAGTACACCTGACCTGGTTTCGAGTCCCAACCATCCCACACCAGGAAAAGTTAATAAGGACTAATTAACACCTTTGTTTGAGTGCCCACGGAAACTTGTGCGTAGTTTGGTAGTGGCAAAGTTGTACAGACGCACGCGCATCTTTGTTCAGAAAATTAGTTTGATAGAACTGTTTTTAATTATATGTATTTTACATGCACACTTATAGTTTTAAATGTACCAGTTTATTTCAAAATTTACATTAAACTTTTCATACATTGCTCACATAGGCTACACAAACTATTTCTGAAAAAAACTTGGGTTTATTATATTTTTACAAAACATAGATGAAAATAATGGCCATATAAATACACTTTATATAGTTAATAGTAACTACTTTACTTGTTATTTCTTAATAATTGTCTTCATTATTTGAATATGTAAGTTTATCTACCAAAATTAAGTGTGAAAACATCACTCATATGTACGAGGCATTTCAGTCTAATTTGGACTGGTTGCACAAATACACTCCGATTTTCATAGAATGGAATTTATCTGACAGCTACAAAATATTCATATGCCAAATCCTGTAAGCTGAACTGTCAATTTTTAATAGAAAAATATCAATACCTATAAAAATCTTTTTAAATATGTTATCAATTTTGGGCGTCAAACTGTGTTTGTATGTTCTAAAAGGCCCTTCCTATGAAAATTAGACTTAACTATCTTCCAAGATCCACTTAAGTGTAATCAGTCAAGGTAAGCCTGTACCTGTGTCACAACTCTTTCACAATAAACTCCCATTTTCATGGTTATCTAGCCTAAACTACTTAAAACATAACTATTGATCACTATCAGATATATAAAAAAAATCAATGGACTGTAATCTTTTAGTTTGTGAAAGTATATTTATTTAGATAAGATACAGGTGTACATTCTAGAACTATCTAACCAAGGGAAGCTACTTAACATGTAATTTCCAGTGGGCTTGCGGACCAAGGCATAATTTTTTTTAGCGCTGCGTCTAATTACCTGTTCAAGTTATACACATAAATGTGACTACTCTAGTGAGGAAGGAAGCATTTTAGAGGTAATCTACCGGCATTTGTGTAAAAGGAAAATAAGAAACCATTTAAGGAAAACCACCCTCAGTAGACCCAGCCGAGATTCGAACCCTGATCTCACCATCATCAGCAAACTGTATCATTATAGACTAGTCTAGTCTGATTTGCAAGTGACAATGATGGTCAGGGTGGTATGGTATATTTTCCTACATGGCTCCCCACTTCCCCTATATGCAAATGCAGATCCATTTTCTTTTAATCCTCCTACCTTCCTCATCCCTATTCCATAAATGTTAGTATGCAGATAACCTAGAAACGTATTTGATGTACTTTAAAAGAGTCAATGTAACGTTTAATAATATAAAAAGAGAGTTTAAAAAAAATAAAAGCAACATTTAGTGACATAATTTAGACTAAATAGCAAAGTAGTATATTTAGGGCTGGATTAATGAGAAGGGGGACAGCATAAGGGCTAAGGTCTCAGGCCCCGTTCTTAAATGGGCCCCTAAAAATTAACACACATTTTTTGATTACAATAATTCCATATAAAAGGTTAGAAATTAGTTTTTCAAAAAAATAGTTCAAAAGTGTAACAAAGAGATAATTTTATTATATTTTCACTCAAATGTGCATAACCGAAAGCTGCCTCACGCCCAGGGTCCAGTCGAACCAAAACTAATAATTGGATTTTAAGTTATTTTTAAGGAACCAAAACAATACAGTAACTCTTAAAATTGAATCAGAACAAGAATTTGAACCAATAAATATTTTTAAATTAAATACAATTCTTATCAGTTCATAAATGTAATTCTTATGAATGGATATTTGGAACAACTTTTAGATACAACTTATTAATTTAGGTCAACATCAATAACATTTCAACTAGATATTAGTATATTATTAGTTTTATTTTATAGGTATTAAATTAATAATTTCCATCAAAAGTGACAACTAAAGATCAAATGATTTGACACATTATGTGAAAGAAGGTTTAGTAACTTTTCCTGTCAAATATCCTTTTGTGAGAAAATTGGGTTACACTTTACCTTCGTTTTTAATGTTACAAATTGAAATGGTTTAACTTTTAACCCAGATTAAAATACTTCAATCCATGATTTAAAATTCTAAATCAAGGGTGAATGCAAAGTGTTAAAAAAAAAAGTTTATCTGGCTTAAAATGTATTAGATTTTTATATTTATAATAAGGGTCAGTCAGGATTTAGGGGGCCTGAGGCAGTGATATTTTGGGCATCTCTTTCACACAAAATAATTTAAAAAAACTGTATTTATTTATTTTTTAAAACGTTATATTTAAACTGTGATCATAAAAAAAGTTTATTTCCACTATTTCCCTCTGCCCCCTCCTTCACCTCTTCTGAGAGGCCCTGTCTATATCAGTAAAACAAGACATTAGCATATAAGCCCACCTCTCTCCTCCCAAAAAAAGTATTTTTTTAAAGCAGAATTATTATATAATTGAAAACTATCATGTCAAAAATATTAATTTGTTGAAGTACCATAGTTTTTTGCTTATAAAACCTTTGTTTGTTTTGATGTTTATATAACTTAGGCTATTTGAGTTATTCATTTAGGCCCTATAAAAAAATCCGGTGTTAGTTAATATCCATGGAAGCATGTGGATACAAAATCATTCTTGTAGCCAAATTTCAATCTAAATTAATAATAGTTGTTTCAATGATGTGCAGGGCCAAACAATGTGCTGAAAGAATTGTGTGTATGTAGAAGAGTATAAGAAGAAGTACCCAAAGGTAAAGATAAAATAACTAGTAGGGTTAACTAGGCTATTTAATAAAAAGAATAATAATAATGGCCTTTATTTAACTGGCAAAGTTAAGGTGTTAGCCTTCTCTTCCACTTAACCAGTGTTGAATACAACATACATTATTACATTTATTGAAAAACTAACTAATTTTAATAAAGGAATATTCAAATATATAGAAAAATATTTGCATGCTCATTCAGATACTCATTTAAGGCTCAAGTAGTTTTAAGAACTCAGTTTAGCTTGTTAGACAAGATAAATTGCTTAGCCACACGCTTGAAGGCAATTTTATATTTTAGTTGACAAGTTATTTATTGTTGTGTGGTTAATGAGAGGAGAAAGATCTCTGGTAGGTACATCATAATTTAAAGAATAATATTCAAGGTTTTGAGATGCAATGCACCCAACCCAATAGACCAAAATAATTCAATATAACATATTTACCAGTAAATGAATATTAATATGATAGAAATTAATGTTTAGGAATAGAATTTATAATGTTGAAGTAAATAGTAGATGTTTCATAATAAACACTCCCTATGTAACCTATTTATTTACTGATAGAGCAAGTAGGCTAACTATTGAACTATAAAAACTTAATTCAAAATCATTCAAAGTATGACTAAATAAACTATACCACAATAAACAGAAAAACAACACTATTTTGAAATCTTCCAGGGTTGAGTCCTGGGTAAGTCGAATAAATCCTGCCATTCCACATTAGTCTATATACATATAAACGAAATATACTTACACATGCAAATTATATTATTAATCTGTTGCCTTTCCCAACTACTAAGTCAAATGCTAAAGATAAATTAATAAAAGTTAGAAGTTATAGGTCATAGCATTTAGATATTATTATAAAAGCACGTGTTTCAAGGACATTTTCAAGTGAATAGCACACCAAAAAGAAAACTATCAATGTCATGACTACACTTATCTAGCTTGCATGTGAAAATGCAGATTCATGAGTGGTAGGGTCTAATGAGTGTATTTTCTCTCTTTGTAAAAAAAAAACCTACTTCATTCATCACCAAAGAGAGTAATGAGACATAATACCTATTAGATCTTGGTTTGTAAAATCTAAAATTAATGTGTACCAAAATGCTTTCTATTTTGAAATTATTTACAGATTTTTTTTTAAATTTCCCAACTGTTGATCCCTACTCTTCAAAAGTTCCCAAATTCACAACTCATCAAATAGTGAAAGGAGATAACTTCAGTAGTAAATTTTATGTAATGCATAGTTAATAAAGTTGCATAGTAGAAGTGTTGTCACTGCCAACTAATTTTAAGGCTTTAACTAATTAGCCTACTAGAAACCAGTAGCCTTAAGAAAATTACAGTAGGTAATCTTTTGATTTTTCACTTGATAAAGACCGGCGTTTTTACGAGTAAAAACTTTTTAGTTTTCCTATGCAATGACAGTGACTGTCAAAACAAATAACTTGTAGCTTGAAAAAGCCATTATAACTTAAAAAAAAATACAGTTGCCTAAATCCTTGATTTAAGGCCAAATTATCCCCTCAAATTTTCCAATTTCCTCTGAGGAGAACTCCCTGGCCCCCCTATGAATTGGGGGAGGGGAGGTGTTATTCCATACCCCTATATACACCCCCTACCCCCCGCTGTTCTCAAAGTTTTCCTTGTCTCCTGGCAATTTTTATAATTTCAGAACACCTAGCGTTGGGAAATTCACTGTCTCACCCCTCAAAAATATATTTTGTGTGACGCCCCGGCATACTAGAGCCTATACTTTTACAGTATAGACTCTACCCAAAAAAATATTTAAGGTGTTTGAGGTACATACTTATAGTAGTTAAGCCTAAGAAATATAGCCTATCTCATGAAATGTTCTTACACCAATTACCTACCTGAAACCTTGATTGAACATTCCATTTATCCTGAAAGGTAGGCTATAGCGTAATCCATCAAGGAATGACTGATACCTTTCAGGATAAACAGAGTGTACCTCAAGAATGTAGGTGATCAATAAATTAATAATTATTAAAAAAAAATTAGATTATTTTTGAGTTAGAGTGGTTCGCAAATTGCCTGGGCCCCAAAAAGAATTCAAACAATTTAACAGTTTGTAATTTAAAGGTAATACAGGAAACACAGTAAATCGCGATAAATATTAAGCTCTTTTAGGCAAGAATGTTAAGATTTTATGTCTTAATGCCTTATCCAAATGTGTCTGGTAACTTTATAAAATCAAATATAAGTTGGGGCAAAGTCTCATAGGCTCTAGGCTTTAACAAGGGCCATACTGAGGTAGGAAGGGAAGCGTTTAAAACGGTTTAAGGTGAATATAATGGGGTATATTACAAAAACAATGTGTTTAACATTTAATTTTCTCAGCACCTGGAAGGGAAGTTTCGATAGGGTTAGTTTTTAATTAATTATATATAAAAGATTATTTAGTAAATTTAAACATGTAGGCCTATTTAATTTATTTAAAATAATAATTTATATGTTATGCATTACTGTACAAACAACCCAACCTAGGGTTGTTTGGTGTATGTATTTTGGGGGACTTGGCAGAGTAATGAGCAATACTACCTTCAAACTCAATTAAGAAAGCATGGGGAAACTACCTAAATCCTCATTTCCCTAGTACACCACTTCAGTGATGCCTAGGCTTTACACCTGACAGTGGAACTGTTGAGGATCCAATCAACCTTTGAGTTGATTATTATACATATTATATACCATACATTTATTTAGTCTAGTTATGTGTTTGCTAAGTTATCACAATGTACATTGTGGAGAAAAGGGGCAACCACCATGGCGTGAAAACGGCAAAGATATTTTAGTGGGCTCGTAAATTAATAAAGTTATAGTCTAATCACACTTTTTTTTCATCTTTCCCTTTAAACTTGAGTGTCAAATCTAATTTATAGAGTTGTGTTATTTTATGTGAAAATATTTTTTTGGAAAATAAATTGTTTGCACACCAGTTTTTAAAAAAAAGCGTTGTTGGGTGACTTCTCCGAAAGCCAGTGCCACCTCTAGTACTAAAAATAATTTTTCCCTAAGTGGGGTGAAATCAGGTGGGGGTAAGAATGATATTTGAACTTTAATTTAAAATAAGACCAGAATTGTAATATTATCCTTCAGCATAGCCTGAACACAACTATGTTTAACGCTTGATTACATCAAGTAGGCTAGTGTGGACTTAATCTTAGATTTGGGAATAATGTAACTTTTGTTCTTAATGTGAAATCTTTTAAATGTTCGACTTGCCTTGCCATTAACAAATCTCCATGGGTCAATATAATTTATTTGACCAAAATAATCGCATGGCATCTAAAATTCAAGGATTGAGAGAAAGTATAAACTTACAATAATAGAGATTTGTACATTATGAGGCCTATTAAACACATTCAAAATGTAAATAAAAAGGTGTAAGTTCCGGCCAAATTCAATTTAAAAACTCACCTCGAATATCTTCAGTAAAATGTTCACATACAAACGGCGCACTCCTAGCGATTTTCCCATTGAAGCAAGAAATACTATCGCAAAAACAAACATTAGAAACGGCGTGAGAAATAATGAAAACGACACTGTTATAACTTTCCATAATAACGCCATATTGGCTGAAGCCGCTGTTGTTCTCTCAAATTCACCTCCCGCTGGCGAAAACGAGACTACGCGACTGACTGGTTTAGATATGCCACCATATTCAAATACTACTATCAGACCATTATTAATTGACTTGAATCTGAAGCTACAGATCGCAGCACATACCTATAGATCGAATAAAATTTACTAGTGTATGTACATGCGCAGCTTGGATCAAGTTTAGTATGATCTAATGTGATCTGTGAGCATGATTTTAAAACTTCTCAAACAATATCACTTTATCAACTAGAAAAGCTTTATTTTAAATAACTAACAAGCAAATTAAACTATGTACATTAACATAAATATTATGTATGGTTGTGATTATTTAAACAAAATATTAAAGATTTTTAGAAAATAAAAATACCGGTATGCTTTATTTACACAGAACTAATTTAATTGATTAGTTAATGTTAAATAGGCTATTATTCTCAATATTTTGTAACTATACATTCTTGTCATTCGTTTTGTATTTGTTATGTTTTATTGAAATTATTGATCACTTGCTCGTTTTTTTAACTTAAAGAGCCTAGTTATGATTAATCCTTTTTTTTTTAGAAATTCAAGTACCATTTGTGTGTATTCATAATTAATGTGCCTAACCAAATATAATGTATATCGTTCTGTAATAGAGCCACCATAGCTCTCTAGGACATAAAATACTAATTCATTTTAAAAACAAAACAAGCTCAATATATTGAACACGTTAAAACCTATCATATTTACATTTTTTTAAATGTTGAGCAACAAAAACTAAAAACACCAGCTATAAACAGCTATATCCGTACTATCCTGCTATTTCACATTCGCGTCGTGAGAGCAGGCTCACTCCCTAGCTGTACGCTTCATTATCACAGCTGTAACCATGGCAGAAAATAGCTACCTTCGCTGCACCATCTATTGAATGGGAGTGTAGCAGTCTTGGAACTGAAGAAAAATAACGAGTGCCATTTTTTAATTAGACTTAACCTAAAACCTTAAAATAATTTAACAAAATTGACTAATTTTGATTTACTACAAGAAAATGCTCTTCCTTAAAAAGTCTTAAACTATAAAATGCAAGAAAATAAACATATTTTTAAGTTTAAGAGCTACTTTGTAGTAAAACTTTATCCCAAATATTTTAACATCTACGTTTAAAACAACTTTTTTTTAGCAGAAAGTATATTTATGATCGCAAAAATGTGTGTCTTGAAAGTTTATGGAAACTAGCACAAATTGTGGATATGAGTTCAATTTCTAAAAATAAGATCTGTCGTGGTTTAACTCACTACTCTCGTGTGAAACTGGATTAGCAAGTACTTTTATTAAGGTAAAAATTAAGTATCTAAGGATTTATTTTATAATATCTGACTTTGAATAAAACATGCCATCACCTAACAATAATTTCCACAACCGTCGATACTATCCACATTGGTCGCAAACGGACGACAGATTCAAAACAATCAAATCGTTTTTTTCTGTGAACTCAATATTTAAAAAATGCGTTTTCTTTTGTTTGCATATTTTGTACAAAGGCTTGTTTCAATCTCATTATTTCAGATCTTTGAACGTCATTGGTTTTCCAGTTTTGCCACTTTAGAGTTTAAAAACCTAGTCGCTAGCGAGTAACCTGCGTTCAGTAATATATAAGCTTGCAATATGAAGGAAACATTTCAAAACTAGCTCTATGTTGTAATCAGTAATTCCTATATTATACTAAATGGACATAAGCATACCCTTTGCAAAGAATCAAAGCGTGACGCTCAAGTTTGTTGTCTGCTTGATTGTGAGGGTATATATTTAATGGTTTCTTTCAATGTTTTAGGCGAAAACATGTCTCTAGTGAATAAAAGTGTTTTTGTTTGAGAGTCAGGGGCGTTGCATGAAATTTATTTGGGGAGAAGGGATGAACTAGTGTTTTACCCAACGCTAAGCAGTTCGAAATTAGAAAAATTCCCAAGTGGCAAAGGATAGTACAAGGGCAATTTTGAAAAAGAGGGTAAGGGGGCAGGAGGCTCCTGGAATTTCTTTTAAATTTGTGGGGATACTCAAACTTTTAACCGAGCTTTTAGGCAACTTTATTTTTAATTTTAATTTTATTTTGTTCATATTGGATTTTTAACGCTACAAGGATTTTTCATTGCATAAGGAAATAACTTTAATTATATTTTATTTCAGTTTACCTGCATCTGAGATAAATATCCAATTGAGCTTAAATATATTTATTTAGATTTGCAGATATAGTTCAAATCGTGTATTTTGGATTAGAAAATTTAGCTGACTTTACTATAGTGGTTTCCAACATTTTGTAGTTTATGAGAACAACCTTTCTCTCTGCAGCCATCGTGACCCTTTGATAACTTAAAAGGGTTAAAATCCTAGTTTTTAAGTTTTTTCACTGTATTATTACAAGCCCGGACTATCTACAGTTCACTACACCAGTTGGATAGGTAAAATTTAGAGGAAATGAATACTTATTTGCTTGGAGGGATATTAGGAAAAACTACCCCTGGACAAAATTAATATTCTTACTTGCCCTTCACCAACAAACCAAACGAAAATAGCGTGGCTCACATGTCACCTAAAGATTGTTTTAATTATTATAAATAGCTTATACAACGATTATATGGGACTAATAGTTAGTAAAAGAGACCCAACAAGCCCGGGCTTGGAAGATGATTTAAATTATGCTAGCAGCATTAAAAGACTGCCACAGTAAATCAAGTTAGCAAAAAACTTTCAGAATGGAATAGCCAAAAGGAACCTAAGCAGTAACTAGGTCGTTTTTAGCAATTTAACAACTTACATTTCTATTAGAATTTCACATCTTCCTAAAATCATTAAAATCCTTGAAAAAGTAAAAATAAAGCTAAAACTTATATATTGTGACCCTACCCAAAACACGATATTACCCCAGAGGTTGGAAACCGCTGCTTTATTATTACATACTTAACAATATTTAACTAGTAAGTTCCCAGCGCTGTAGAATTTTCTATTCACTTTATCAAAAAATTTGCAATTTCGCCATGTTTATTTAAAAACCTTTTCAACTATAAAATAAAGAAATAAAAAATGGAATTTATTAATATTTCTACAGTATGTTAATACCTGTCTACCAATTTCCCGCTTCATAACCTCATGGAAGTTGCCCTTAAATGTTAATACTTGTACGTGAATAAACTATTCAAAACATATCGTAATTTACCGCGTGGAGGTGAAGGAGGCTTACCCTGACATTTTACTAAATAACGTATGGCAAATTTGAAATTAGCTCTCTAAACAACATGGTTATACGAAATTTCATGCGAATCGAACATTTAATAACGAGTTTAAAAAAGTATCCCAAGTTTAAAAATGTTAAAAGGTGGAAAAAACATATTTTTTGTTTAATCTAGTTTACTTAGTCAAATGAAAAATCATATAAGAGTTGTAACAATGTAACACAGCCTTATTATCACTTTTCCTTCATTGTTGCTTTGGGCCAAAATTGCTTTCATGAAAGCCCATTTTAATAAACGATGAATTAAGATACATCAGTTCAATTCAAACTTGTTTAAATGCTTGTTAGAAAAAATTAGTGTGTATTTAAGAAGTCAAACACTAACACTAACCTCAATGTCTTCATTTCATCAGTCAGAGCCTTCAATAAGAAAACAATAAAATGTTGCGTAACATTCACTGCATTTATGCATTCAAAATTTAATAAAGCCCTAATTATGTCATTGGTTGTACAACATATGATAATTTTAATCATAAAACTGCGACAGCCTAGCAGCCACAAAAATCACAACTAAAATCAATAAACAAAACATTGGCTAACAATGCTGCCACTTCAAGCATTGCTGGCTGAGTGAATTTTTCTACTAGGCAGCTCACATTCCTTTAATATTCGTGTCCATACCACATTCGGCATACACACACTGGCCATTGTCTCTGCCTACTGACAACGGCGCTACTGGACTACTTGATTAACTAAGCTTGCTACAATCTACTACACATGGAATCTTCTTCTAATGTTTGATAATTTTTGAAGTTGGAAATTTTGGCAAAGTAGGAAGGTGGGAAATTTTAAATTTGTCTGTACAAGTCCGAGGTTAACGGCTTTAATAATAGAAAGTAATGGGGTAAAGAATAATCCCAGAATTTCCCAACTCCAGTAATGGGGTACAAAATAAGCCTAGAATTTCGCAACTCCAGATCTCAAATTTCACAAAAATTTCCAACTTTCAAGCTTTTAACCAACATTGGGGAGGTTACACCCCCTCGTACACTCCTAGACCCCGGCGCAACGCCCCTGTTGAGAATGGTGAATATTGTCCCACACTTAGCTGAATAAACATTTACGTTAAAGAATATCCGATTCAGTTTTACAGGTAATACTGTACAAAAATGATTAAAATCATTACTATATTTAAATATGCAGCTATAATTAATGTCGTTTACATTATGCCAAGACTATAATATACTTAAAGTCAACTATTAGCTTGAATATTGGTTCCAAAAACAGTATTATAGGTATTGAAAGTTTGATAAACATTATAAAATACGGTAGCTTAAAACTTTATTACATTTTGTTAAATAACAAACTTTATGTAGTTGTCTTATGTTCAAATGATCCTTTAGGTTATAGGTTTTTTAGAAAGTCATATTATATTACCGTTTGTTGGAAGAGAGGGGGTTACATCTTGTATATTGCTTTCAGAAACCATATTGTGTTGAAAGTTCTATAAATATAATGAAATATGTTGGCTATAACTTTATGTTCAATTTGTTTGAATAACATACTTTGTGAAGTAGTCTTACGTTCAAACGATAATTTAGGTTATAGGCTTGTAGAAAGTACTGTACCTATCTAATATATTATGATTTTGATAATAATCCCGATCTGAAAGCCTTTATTTGATACCAGAATCCTATTATATATTAGTATTTTTGTAGTATAAATGGCCATTTAGAACAGAATTAGAATTTCTCTTCTGGATGGTCTTTTATTCTACATAAATACTAGTATAGGGTTGAAATCTGTTACGAGCTAAGGCATTACAAACAAGCTTCCTTAAAAAAAATCATTGTATGTATTAGCCTACATCAACTTATTTAAAGACACATCTCAGAAGTTTCGAACTTAGTAGTGGTCTTCACACCTTTTATTAACACATTTATTTCATTTAACTAATCACACTTTGCTGTATATCATATATTCAATCAAATTAATGAATTATGTTAAAATGCCACATTTCCTTGTATGTGTGTGAGAGAGATAGATATATCAGAAAATTTATTTCTCTTACACAATGGTATGCAGATGACAGCCGAAAATTTCAGCCACAGAATATGCACATCCAGATATTTTATAAAAATAAATGTGTTTCTGTTATTTCCGTTTCCGTTCGTTCTAAACTAAATTTCTAACAATGGCGGATCTCGTAGCCCCTGTTCGCGTTTCACCTTTAATCAAGGTAAGCAATTCATTTTAATTACTAAAAGTATATCATGGAGTCAACCATAGCAATATATAAATATTAAGATATTTATTTTCAAACAAATAATGCTGATATTTTCATACTATTAAAACTATTCCTGAATCATCCAATTATATCCTCACACACTTGCAAATTAATTTATCTTTAGAACAGACACATTACCCTGGATACCTCCCGTCAATTCATCACTTTAGCCGTAACCTCCTTTGGCCACAGCGATAATCAACCCTGGACCCGCTATAACTTTGAGCATACAAGCTATCAATTAACACTCACCTTTGTGGATAGAATCTAATATTTGTGCATTTATTGCAGATTCTGGAATAGTTTGCTAAACAGGCAGATACAGTTTTCCTTTGTCAAATAATAGAACTTAACATAAAGTATCTCATGTGTTTAAATGGAAGCGATCACAATGCAGTTAACTTAACCTAAGAGATGTCCTGCACAATGCAGTTAACTTATCCTAAGAGATGTCCTGGGAGGTCTTTTACTATAAAAAGTGAATGTTACTTGAAGGGTGTCTAGTAATATAGCCAGCCATTAATTATGAGAGTCGTGTCAATAGGGCTATTTAGTAATTCATTTGTTGGTTTTAAAAACAAGGTCTACGTTTTAGCTTTAGTTCTAGTGATCGGACATTTAATTAAAATAAGCGCTAGTATTGTATCACTATAGAACGTGATAGAACAGACTTGATTCAAATATTGTAAAGAAGTTAAAACCACAAAGCTTTTATAATTTAAACTGTTACTATGTATTGCTTTCAAAAAAGATCCTTGTTATTAAAATATAAATCAACTAACATAATCATGATTTTAAAAGCATTAAAATCTGCTTGTTAATGTTGTTAATATTTAGCCATGTATTAATAGAAAAACTTTTATTACACATGAAATGTATTTAGTTAATAAAATCCATTGAGAAAAGTCAAAATGATTGATTAAACTATATAAATCTATTTGGCATAAACTCCAAGAAAGAAAAATAAATATGTAGGCCTAGTATCTAAATAAAGACTTAAATCATTTATATTTCATTCACGATAGGTTTTTACCTGGATGACAGTTAGAAAATAATATGTTTAGGTTTTGGGTTGCCAACACTTGTAAAAGATCACAGTTTTGTTATAAATATAAAGATTGATTGGTTCTTCGGTACAAAGCAATCAGGATAAAACACATCCATAGGAGGATTCAAATCTTTAATTACCTGTTATATATTGCATTTAAAATAATGTAAACTTAAGTTTTCTCATACTATTTCATTTTCTTAAATAATTTCTTTTTGTCCAACTTGAAACAATATTTTAAACATAATTAAAAGTACTTATTTTTCATTTTGGAACGTTACTGATTTTGTGTATTATAGTGCATACATCAATACCGTTTAATACAGGCATCGTATTTACTTGGAAGAGAGAAAATTGTTGTCATTTTTTTACATACAATACATGATTTTATGATTCGTTTATCGTATTTTGAAATATTTAACTGAATAAAGTATTTTCATCAACTGCGTGTCCGCATCATTGTAAAAAACTTGTTTACCGTTATGTTCAATCATATGGTTTAAAATTCGTCAGTCGCCATTTTGAGGTTATGTTCGTTAGAGGTTTTTGTGAAAGTGATGCTAATATTTTCAAGGTGAATAAAACTATAGATAAACTTTCTGTCCGACATCAAATAAATATATTACCATCTGTTTTCATTACAGTCATCCAAAGTGATAGATGTCAGCTGTTGGCATAGTGATATATTAGGGATTACTTCTAGTAACATTTCGAGCTGTCATTCAGGTAAACTTAGCTCGTGAATGCCTTATATATTATCTACTTCAAGGCTAATCAGTTTTAGATCAATTTTTTCTTTCTGTTTACCAGTATTGTAAGTTATATTGTATAGAAAAGCTAAATTTATCCAAAAAGTTTAATGATATATATCTATAATATCGGTTGAAAACTGTAACATTCGCAGATCATATACACTAATACAAATAGTATAATCACATATCAAACACATACTATATAATGTAGATGTTTAGTTTTGAGTTTTACGTTAAGTTATGTGAATCGTGATCACACATAAGTTGAGTTAAGTTTAAGTGAATGTTAGGTTAAGTTAACGTTAAGTTGATCGCGATCCCGGCAGAAGCAGATCATCACACATCTCTAATGTGCTGCGCATAAGTAGATCGCCAAAGATCTCAACTGTGTAGAAAATCTTTTGGCTCAGAATAATATTTTTTGATGCAAAATTTTAAAATGTTTTCCCTAAAAAAAACTTGCTAATATAACCTTTCATGTTTGAATAAATAAAATCAATGAGCTTTGCCTAACCTATTGTGTGTGAATAAATAAAAAAATTCAACCATCCATAGGGCCCATGCTTAAAAATACTGATTAGGTGATAATTTTAACTATTTATAATTTTTTCATCATCTTTGTTTTGTTCTAATCAGAAACTTCAGAATCTTGTTTTTATGGGTGCTAGAAAACATTAAATTTCTCATAATTTGACAGCGAAAAAATTTAAAGAATCCCTTCCTCGGATCACACACTAACCAGTCTTTCTCCTCGATTTTCGAGATCCTGAGATATATCTATTTAACATAATGCTTTGACAAACACAATTTTGGTACAAAAGTTCCATCTTCCATTTTTCTCAAACGAGTAGGCCCCATTTTTCTCAAACGAGTAGGCCTATCTTAAAATGTTTACTAGAAGAACAAAACCAGATAATTATTTCAGTTCAACACCCAGGTTTGAATATTTTTTTTGTACCATCGGTTTGCTTTAATATGTTTTTCAAATGAAAACTTATAAAATGGTGCCTTCTCTTCATAAATTGACAAACCTGTTGTAATAATTGTAGTTGATCACATCATATAAACCGTCTTTGGTGGAATTCATGTGCTGTTTACCAAATAAAAACATTTATTTATTTTGGTGGCCAGTTATTGTACTGTTAATTATGAACAGACCTAAGTTCTATCGACCTTGAAGTTCCTGATAGTGGTGAGTGGCGAAGCCTAGCGGACAAACTTTAAATTAGGAGTAGTTCCGGGTGGCGATCTGATGGGGATGTATGGAACTAAAGTTTTCAATAATCTTTTATAAACAATTAATTCAATATGTGTTAAATAATTAAATCTCTTTGTACCTTTTTTATATATGTAATTTTACCAATGTTTTTTTTATATCTTTTATTTAAAAAATGTCTTCTTCAAGTATTATATTATTTATTATTGGTCCTTTTTTATCTTGAAAGTCTCTGATTGGCCTATTCGTTAATCACAATTTCCTGTTCAGGGAAATAACGGCTTTCCCTCGGCCATTCTCTATTTGGATCCGATCAACGTTAGACATAATTTTTTTATTTCTCTTACAACACTTTTTATTCATTATTTCTTGTACTAGATATATCTTATTGTCATAACTACTGTACAAAAAACAAAGTTTTATTAATATATTTTGTTCTTTCATTGATTTATGAAAACACTAATTATACACTAATATGGGAAGTATTATTTGAATTATTTGATAGCACTTGTTATTGATAGTAAAGTATTAGGCCTACTAAGCAAATAATAATATTTTTCAAATTGGTTGACAAGTCATTTTCAGCCAATGTTTGTAATAAAGAACCTGCTTGCTGTCCTTTACCACCTCTCCTACCGTAGATGGGATATAGAACAGGGGTTGGCAAGGCAGTTCCCGTAGGTTCCACGGTGCACTTTTAACAGGTTTTAGGTGCCTCCCTTATGTTTAGTAAATATTTTGTTAAATAGTTTTGTTTGATAAATAACAGGATGGTTGTCGAGTATTATTTGAATTTAAACTTCTTTGTTATATATTCATCATTAGTCCTCAATTTATTATTCCATTAAGAGCCTCATAAATACATTTTTAGCAATAAGCCCACTCTGAAATATACCTCAAAATTTAAATCTGAAGAGTGATAAAATTATTGTTTATGTTTTGTTTGTTACATTTAAAATATGTATATTCTCAGATTGTCACTAATAAATACATAAATAAAAGGTGAAAATTCAAATACAAAAATCGACAATTTTTTTGGCACTTCTAGAGTAAAACATATTTTGGAAAATAGCTCTTCATGCTTAAAAGATTGCCAACCCCTGATATAGAAAAATAAACTCTTTTAAACATAGGATTTACTTGTTGAACACATTAATCCATTCCATAACAATCTAAAATTGGTATTTTAAGTTTTTGCATTTAGCTCTTTCCAATGCCAATCCAGATCAAAATTCTTATAATTTAGTTTCAATAATTGGCTAATACAGGCACTAGTGAGCATAATGTAGAGTCTGTTCATGATAGGATTTTACGTGGTTGTCGGTTAAAAAATCATATGTTTAGGTTTTGGATTACCAACACTTGTAAAAGATAATTGTTTTGATGTGAATGCAAAGTTTTATTTAACATAAATGTAAGTTTTCTCATAATATTTCATTTCTTTTAACCCATTCTGAAACAATATTTTAAACATAATTACAAGTACTTATTCTTTGTTTTAGAATGTTATCTATAATGTGTAATATAGTGCATACATTAATTAATACCTTTTAATACAGGCATCGTATTTACTTGGAAAAGAGAAAATACTTGTAATTTTTTTATTTATAATAAATAATTTTTTATATTATTTTATCGTAATTTGAAATATTTAGCAAAATAAAATATTTTTATCCGCTGTGTGGGTGCATCATTGTAAAGAACTCTTTTCAGTCATGTTCAATCCCATGGTTTAAATTCGCCAGTCGCCATTTTGAAGCTATGTTTGTTAAATCTGTTGTGAAAGTGCTGTGAATAACTTTTTTAAGTGAAATAAAACTATAAATAAGCTTTGTGTCTGACCTCAAATAAATTATATAAATAATATTGGCCTAAATTACTTTAGTTAGCTATCACATTCATACATTACCATAGGTTTTCATTACAGTTATCCAAAGTGACATGTCAGCTGTTGGCGTAGGGATATATTAAGGACTATTTCTAGTCATTTTTTGAGCTGTCATCCAAGTAAACGTAAGTTCATGAATGTACTTTAGATGAAAGTTAACCACACTGTCATTGTTAGTCAAAACAGTAAAATAAGTTAATTTTTTACCAGACACAAACCATGGAACTACTGTGATACAGTAATTAAATTCCAACTGACAAAAAGTTTTAGTTATTTCTAGGACTAGAACATATGCCATATTATTAACTGATTCCATTGATATTAGCATTTTCAACTATCTATTGAGTAAAAGTTTGATGGAATTCAATGAATGGAGGCTATGTCTGCTAAAGCAATGTTTTATCAAACCTTTAACTACCACAGTACAACATTTAATAGTTTGGACAGTCAAAATACTTGTTTTTAAATATTGCATCTATAATATTATATTTTGGTAAGAATTTTAGTCTTACCTTTGAAATATTAAAATACAATTAGAATTGAGTTGGCATTTAAGATTCGAATGGACATCTCGAGGGTTTTCAAATCTCTCTTTCAAGTAGTTCCATGCATTATCACCTCACCAGAGGTGCGCTGCTGTAGTTATGGCAGTCACCATACCGACCACTCTCACCCTCTATTTTACCCTCCTTTCAGAGTGTCCTTACATTCCACAGGCAGACACCCCCCTCCCTATCCTTTCTGAGTTACCTTACAAAATCATTATTTACAGTAAATTGTGAAGTTTTTATTTAATTTATCTATTACTGTAGGAATACATATAAATATATTATCTTCCCTATATTTAAAAAAATATTTTTAATAATATTCATTGACATAGTTTTTACAGTCACTACTTACGTTAATTATTTAAATACATGGTATAAGGAGGTTAGAATTAAAATAAGTGCACCACAATTTGTTTGTACAGAAGATAGAAAAACCAAAGTGAAAACCACATTTTGTTCTAGGTGCTAGCCTGATAAAAAATGTTTTTTTTAATTAGTAAGTTAGAAAAAAGTGGCCAAAGCTGGTGAAAAATTGCGATTTTTTAAAATTTTATTTCAATTAAATATAATTTACATACTGTACACCTACTTCATTTTACAAATAGGCCATAGTGTTAACTTTTTTCGAAAACCATACTAACAAAAATATTGTATTTTATGATCTAAAAAAATTTGAATGAAATAAAGCTCGCTAAATCATGTTTCCATTTAAAATCATTAATTTATTATTATAATATGATTATAACGCATCCAAAAGCAAGTCTTTTCTTTTTTATTGCTATGATCAGAACACAGGTTAATAACGGCTTAATCTGATTGGGTAAAGGAAGGTAGCTAAGAGGAAGTGAACCCGCATTTGCATTGAGTAAAGATGGGAAAACCAGATTGATAAATCACTTGTGGAAAACTGTTAAAGGTATATATATATATATATATATATACATTTAATGGGAAAACCATCTTCTGTTCATGCAGATGAAATTCGAACCTCGACCTTCCCATTAATGGTGATCAAACTAACGGTTATGGGTAACTAAACTTTGTAAACTAATATCTACTTTGTCTCAACACCTTGGAGTGAAAATATTGTGATCGTCAAAAATTCGAAATCAAGATTTTGATAAATGTCGACATTTCATAGCACCCTGAAACAAAAAAAAAAGTTGTTTTCGCATTGCCGTCTGACTACCTTAGTTTGGGCTAAAACTTTGTATCTGGGGTTTACATAAGCCCCTCCCCCCCACAGTAGTTTTTTGAATTAGATATCTAACCCTAAATTTAAGGCTAGTCACAGTTTATCATTATAAACAAGATAGACATTTTCATTTTCACATGACCGTAACTTTGAGAGTACTTTACATAGAGGAGATAATCAAATTTTCATCATTTCTCTGCAACTATTAGAGACTCGTAATAACTTATCATTTTAAAGCTGTAGTACTATTGTATGTAAAAAAATAATTTTAAAACCAATAAGTTTTGAGCTATAAACAAATATATATATATATATACTTTTAATCAGGGGTGTAGTGGAGCAGGAATGCGGGGGAATGCCGTTCTGGCACTGCTTTTTGTGGAAAAATATTCAAAAAAAATTTTTAGTAAAGTTTTATTTTTTGTAATTCCAAGTTAACTAATTGATTTTATACCAATATTATATTAACTTTTTTCATACTATTAATCAATAAATTCTGATGAAATTTACAGTGCTCTGTGCGAATTCCTAGAATTTTAGATTTTTGCATATTTTCTAAGCAATAAAGTAAATGGCTTTATCGTTCTTATATAGTAGGTTTCCATCTGAATCTTATAGGACTGTCAAAACTGGGATCACATCAGTACTAATTATTTATCAACTGGTTCTTGAACAGATGTGTCTGATGATTAACTATTTTGTGTTCCAGTTCTCCAGGTGGTCGCTGCTTCTCCTGGGTGTGAGCTATGGCGCAATCCGGTACAGCTCTTTATCTAAAAAGGAAAACGCCAATCGAGAAATAGAAGCCAAACAGAAGGCAATAAGAGATGTCAAACTCGCACAGGAGAAGGAGAGATTAGCCAAAGGTGAAATTCGTTGATTTTGAACAGCTCATTACTTTTGTTTTTATTATTTTACAACTTGCATTGGTGAGCACGGAGCCTAAAGGTCAACCTCACTATTCTGGTTTGCCAGTGGCGAGGAAGTCTTGAGCTCTAATTAGGGCCATGTGTACTGAGGTCGTTTTAGTATAAATGATTCCCCAGTACACACAAACATGGGTGCATTTCCTCTAAATTATGCCTACCTAACTCCTTCCCCATTTGTGTAGTTCAATTTGGATACCTCACATGGGTAATAAGATGTTTTGCAAACAAAAATTGGTCTTTTAAATGTCACCGGAAAGGTTTGCACTCTTAACTAATGGATTTTACTTAAATTTTATGATAAGATTAAGCTATATAATTATTTTGAGACTTCTTACAGTGAAACTCTTTGATTTTGAGTTGGGGGGCATAGAGAAACTTGGACTAATTAAATCAACGATTGTGGGTTAATAAATTAAAAACATTATGAATAGTAGGCCTATAGTTTTATTGAAAATTTGAAAATAAAGGTAACAAAAAGAATGGTGTAGGGTGCCCCCCAAACGGGTAGTAAGACGCTGTGCTAAAAATAAATTAATATTAGCTATAATAAGTGTTTAGGAAAATAAAAACATGTTATTACATGTATAAAAATAGTCAGGTTACCTGGACTCAAAATACAGATGCTTATAGAGGAATATGAAACATATTATAAATACAATTAAAAAGGTAGTTTATGCCATTAGGTTTTAACGACTGTAAAAAAAAGGGTCTGTAACATTAGAACCAGAGTTATTTGTCCAAACACAAGATTCTCTTTCAATCCTCTGAGAATCTTGAAAAACCTCGACCAAAAAGGTATAGTATAAAATTATTAGTGATGTCCCAATACTTCTTTTTCTCAATTCCGATCTTTAAGTTCAAGCTCAATTTTTCGATTATCAATTACGATTCTTGAACATTTTTTTCCAGGCATCCAACCTCATATAAAAAAAAGCAGGTATTCAACCGATAACATAACAAAAAACTAAAAAGCTTTCGTGGTCATATATTTTTATTTTTTCATTTTAACAGAGAAAAATATCTATTTTATTAAGTATTAGATCATATAGTCAAAATAATTAGGAATTACTTTATAGTAAATATGTGTTATTACCTACAAATAAAGCCTCATTAAATCAAATATTTTTAAATAAAAAAGTATAGGCCTAATAAACAGTTGTTGATAACACGTCTATTCAATTCACCAAATAGGACCATTAAATGAAAGTGCACTGTTTTGATTTAATGACATAGGAAACAAAACTTAAGTATCCTACCATACTGGTAGCAAGTAAACAAACAAGATAATAATTGTAGACATCATTTAATTTCTTTTAATTATTGTAAGAAAATTAATAAAAGAATAAAAATATATTTGCTTAGGCATATAACATATGTACAGTAGCCCCATGGCTTCTTTGGTGCTGACTGACAGCTGCTAAACACATGTTTTTTGCAATCATACGGTTTGGCGTAATGATACATAATTTGGTCTGGTAGCTTTTCAAAGCCGTGAGCTGTCACTCAACACCAAAGAAGTCATGGGGTGTAGCAAATAATATTGTAAATTTGTCAAATAAAAGAGATTACCTTGGTAAAAGCAGTCAAAAACTTTTTTATATTACATATCTAATAATTGTCATTAAATAGAAAATTTAACGTCCCTGAAACCCTACTTCCCCTCAATGCAAAACCTGGACTCAACCATTACAACACATATTTACTTGAAGCCTTAGTTTCCCAATCTTATAAATATTTACTAAACCCACTAAAAGTCTTCAAAACTGAAAATAAAACCAAAAATTCAAACAAACTTGAAATGGATACAACAAATTGTGGATTTTATAACGGAAAGAAAACATTTTACAATTTACAAAAAATTAGTCGTCCACCATAATTGATCCAACACACGTTAGCTAGCCAGAAATTAGTGAAGTAGTTTTGGGAACGATATATTTAATATAGTGAACTATGTTCTAAAGCTATTGAATTAAACTAAATATAACTTTTTTGTTCTGTATTTATTAACTACTTCAATTTTTGTTCTATTTTTATTAAACTTGTCTTATTCAAAGATCTAAATAAACAAGAATATACAGTAATTACAGGAGAGCGGCCAACTTAATTCAATATGAATATCATATCTTTTGATATACACTTTGTGATATATCAATTGTTTAGAATCGATTCATGTATTTTGCCAATCTAACTTAATTTTAAAAAATAAAGTGTATCAAAGTTGTTACGTTTCTTCCTCTTGTTACTGTCATAATGTCAGGTTGTATTATGTTCAAGACAATATATTTTTTACGTAGAACACCTCAAAATGTTAAGAATATTTACAATTTGCCGGCATTTAAGTGAAGTGCAAATTGCAAGAGATTGGTACAGAAATAATCTATACCCATTATGCCCTATCTTAAAAATGAACATTTGTTTGCTTATGAACTAAAATGTATATGGAACAAAAACTAACATTGAAGGTAAACTGTAAATAGTTTCTCACTTTCGCTATCACCATCCGGTCACTATTTCTAACTAATTAGAAATTAAATACTGACATACTCAGTTAGCTAGCGCGTATTACACTCCCTCTTGGTGAGTTCTGGCAGAATCATTGGCATAACACCCAGGCTCACAGGGGGTCCAATGATATAAGGGGCCCCACGATAGGTAACTTTAAATTACTATAAATTTGGTGAAAATAATTGTGATCAAATAACTTAGATCCTGATTATTGACATGTTAGATAGTTGAATATGTTTATCATAGTGTTGGTTATAACTAAACTATACCATTATTTGAATTATTTCATTCGATTTTAAGTAGTGCCGAGTTTTTTTTTATCTTCACGCAATCAAGCTGATTGACTGATGACGTTCCCAACACACAATTAGTAATTATTTAGGACTATTCATTATTTATTAAGGTGTTAGATGACTTGATAAAGGAGGCCTGAAAATAAATTTTGGGGAGGGTGGAGACAAACTTAATCTCTTACACCACTGGTTAGAATTAAACCTAGGTTGGGAGGGGGG
>CABFOV010002663.1:48786-80266 GCA_902141375.1 Timema poppense
AGCCCCCCCCCCCACCCTCCGCCTTCTCCTTTGCTAGGCCGTGCATACAATACACCAAAACTATTATTTCTGTATCTTTTTCCGAATGGTAAATTTAGCGACACTTTTAATGATCGTAGTGACCGACTTTATGAATATCTAGTCGTAAGCCTCAACTTAAATCAAAGCCTGTCCATTCGACACATTAAGTGCTTTGTATTTTAGTTATATTTCTTATGATTTGAGGTTTTATTTACATTATTTGTGGTCTTGTGGTGGTTGGAGGGAATGTTAACCGTCCATCCTCGGGTGCTTCAATATGATTGTATTGAAATGACGAATTTAATTTTGTCATGTTTGTAAAGAATGAAAGCCCGGTATTGACTAATTCGGCCAACGTCATTAATTATTTTGGTGGATTTAGGGTTGTTAGTGAGACTAAAAGAGGGGTTGGGTACTTGGACGCAATTATATAATGTTGTAAGTAATCGGTTCGCGGAAGTATCGCTCAATAAATTAGATAAGAATCAAACCATTTAGGTTCTAAAAGTGTGTAATGTGTATTAACTCTTTTGATAAATAAACATTTTGTTTGAATTTTTAGAAGTTTAATACTCGATTCGCGGAAGTATCGCTCGATAAATTAGATAAGAATCTTTATAGACGCTATCTGTCATATATTTCATATTTTCCCCCTCCTTTTAAAAAAAAAATTACCCCTTCCCATAACTGTGAGCTTTATTTTTATTTTTTGCTCGCGTATTACCACCCTTCCGAGCTCTCCACATTGAATTCCACTAATAGGGTAGGGAGGAGGAATAATTTTTATAAGGTGTACCCGAATTTGCATGGTGGGGGAGAGTAAAGCCATATAGGAAATTGTATTCTTTATACATTCACCTGTGATTTGAACCACCACCTTTCCTTCATCGACAAATCAGACCAGACTAGCCCGCGTGTCCACCGATTGTAGAGCCATGCAACAAAAAGGCAGAGATGCAAACAGTAGTTGACTTGGCGTATGTATACAGGAAATTAGATAGATCCTGTAACTTTTATTTCTAGTGCCATTCGACTATAGTACTTACTCAATCGTTAGGCTGATTGTTTCCCATCGAAGCGGAAACAGGAAGTAGCCTTCTAAAGGGAGCTGCACGTCTGATCCTATAATTCATCTGTAAAGGGGCGGAAACACCCACTCACCCTCTTTCGGGCGCTCGAGTAGAATAATAATTAACATTCATGAGTCTCCTCAACCCCTCCACACACAAATGGACGGAAACAATGGTATAGTCGGGTTGTCACAGAAAGAACCTTTTAGAAGATGTGTAAAACCCTCACTTGTGGGAACGGAGGCTTAGTAGGTTTGGTTCGGGTTGCCTGTGGTGAAGTCAGATCACAGATGGTTTTTTCTCTCTAAATTGGTTTTACCACTATACCTCTGCGCTAATGCAAAAACATGTGACATATATTTTGCCCACCTCATGACAACCTCAACAGCGTCAGTTGCGAATAGTCCTGTCGGGTGATAAGACACAACGCACACAATTAGGCGTGTAACTATTTTTACATTTATCTGTGGTATTTAGCGTGCACGTTCTGAACCGACTAACTTTATCACCACACGAGAAAGGACCTAGCAATTTTGCCGAACACGTGTTTTCACATACCTTCAGGGGCGTTACACGAAATATATTTGGGGAGGTGAACCAGTGTTTTTCCCAACTCTAAGAATTTCGAAATTAGAAAAAATTCCAAGTAGCAAAGGATAGTACAAGAAGGGCAATGTTGAGACGTGTGTGTGAGGGTGGGTATCAGGAAGAGGCTCCCATTTTTTTAAAAATTTGGGTTTATAATCAAGCCTTGAACCGAGCTTTTAGGTAACTGTATTTTTAAATTTATTTATTTGTAAAGCCGTAGCGAGCCAATAATTTCAGGGGAGGGGTTGGTTGGCACATCAACCAAATGCCGGAGGCTAGAAATAATTCTAATTGATAAACAGTTCTAGAAACTATCTGAAGTGTTTTTTTTATGGCAACATTACCTCCTAATTGCTGGCGGCTAGGAAAAATTCTATTATTAAACACCTCCAGAAGCTATTTGAGGTGTATTTTGGCAACATAACACCATAACTGCCAAAGGCTAGGAAATTTTTTAAATATTAAACACCTTTATAAGCTATCTGAAGTGGTTTTTTTTGCAGCATAACACCATAAGTGCCTAAGGATAGGGAAAATTATAAATATTTAACATTTCTAGAAGCTATCTGAAGTGTTTTTTATAGTTATATAACCCCCTAACTGCCGAAGGCTTGGAACATTCTAAATATTAGCCTAAGCACCTTTAGAAACTATCTGAAGTGTGTTTTTATTGCACCTTAACCCCCTAACTGCCGAAAGCCAGGAAAATTTCTAGATATCAAACACCTCCAGAAGCTATCTAAAGTGTTTTTTATGACAATGTAACCCCCTAACTGCCGAAGGCTATAAAAGAATTCTAAATATTCAACACCTCTAGAAGCTCTCTGAAGTGAATTTCGGGGGTGGTTTGAGCCCCTCCCCCCCTTGGCGACAGCCTTGTTTATTTGTTTATACTGGATTTTTAAAGCTACAAGGCTTTTTCAGTGCAACTTGAATTATTATTTATTTCAGTTTACCTGGATCAGAGCTAAGTATCCAATTGAGCTTAAATATATTTATTTAGATTTGCAGATATGGTTCAAATCGTGTATCTTAGATTAAAAAATTTAACATACTTTATTACAGCAATTTCCAACGTTTTGTAGTTTATGACCACAACTTTGACCCTTTGATACATTAAACGTGTTCAAAACCCGCACGCCCATTATTGCTTATTTTAATTATTATAAATTGCTTATAATGACTATATGTGACTAATATAAATAGAATCAACAACCCAAGGGGCAGGGGATGATTTTATATTATGCTAGCAGCATTACAAGGCTGCCACAGTAAACAAGTCAACAAGAAGCTATCAGAACGGAATAGCCAAAAGGAACCTAAGCAGTAACTAGGCCATTCTTAGCACTTTAACAAATTACGTTTCTATTAGAATTTCGCATCTTCCTATAGCCATTAAAATCCTTGAAAAAGTAAATCTAAAGCTAAAACCTCTGTATTGCAACCACACACAAAACACTCTGCGACCCCAAAGTTGGAAACCGCTGCTTTAATATGACACACTTGGAAACAATATCTAACTAGTAAGCTCCCGAAGATGTAGAACTCGCTCGTCACTTTATAAAAAAATAACAATTTGGCCATGTTTATTTTAAAATATTTTCAACTTTAAAATAAAGCAATAAAAAAGGGAATTTAACGATATTTCTACAGTATTTTGATACCTCTCTACCAATGTGTTGCTTCATAACCTCATGGAAGTTTGTTTATATTTTACAGTCGTTATAATTGCTCGATTTTTTTTTGCTCCGTATAATAGTTCTACTCTCGGTCCGACCTTATCATCATATATACGTTAATGGGATAGCAAAGAGGATAATTGTACCCGCATTTGCGTGAAGGGAGTGGTAAACTAGTTATGAAAAACCACCTCACTTGGTAATTCGAACACCAACCTCCCGACCGTCAGACTAGACGAGAATGACTGACGCCTTTGTGGGACCACTTATGCGGGTCATAACTATAAAGAAAATAGCTACTTGACAAAAAAATAAACGTGTGATGCTTATAGCTCGGTCGTTTCGTGCCTGTCTACTTAAGTGACAAACCCGAGCTCGACAGTGATTTTTTTTTTCGCACCGCGTCCTACTACCTGTTCAGGTTATACGCATGAGTGAAATTAGAGTTTTACCATTCACATTGATGAATTATTATTGTGTTAGTTCCAGTGTTAAGTTAAGATGATTTGCGAGATGAGCTGATATAATCATTTGATTAAGAAAACACCACAAAAGAATAAATAACGATAAACTAGACAAAGGTAAAAGGGATTCGTTTTTTTTAAACATTCAACTTATTCACTGATCGAATTCCCTCCAGTTGAATAAACGTGTCACCAAAACGGGCCGTTAAACGTGATGGAAAAAAAAAAAGATCATGAACGCATTATAATTCCGCCCCTTTTTGGCTCTCTACCATATTCGGTACGTTTACTTCATTCCACGAACCGGTGCATCGTGTCATGTGACTATAACGTCACACGTATCGATTGCCTTGTACGGTGGTATGGTTTAACGGTGGGTTAAAAATGACTCACCCATCCTGACCATTATGTCACTACTGGGTTCACACATTTTTCTTTGTAGCATGATAACATACCACTATTAAATAAACGTTTCTAATTATCTTTTAATAACAATTATAGGTGTATTACCTATCAAAGGATTTATTTATACAATACCGCTTAGAGCCCTACATAGAACCCTAGTTTGATGTATATTTATTTTAATTATATTATATTCTTAGATTAACAAAAAATATGTTATGTGTTATTGACCATCAACCTTTAATATAAAGTTTAGAAGTAACAGCTAATTATTATTAAGTGACATTGAAAAGGTATTTTGTGCAATAGCCATGTGCTCTTAAATTTGGCAACATTGCATTTTGTCAAATTTATCTACCGTTGAATTAGTGATTGCTTATTTCAGTCAATATATACAAAACTACCATTATTTTACGAAAAATAAAACGAAGTTAAAAATCAATGTAATTGTAAAAAAAATGCACAATCCGTGTACTCGTCAGCAAGACACACCCCTCCACATCACATCAACTACGGGTTAGCCAATCACATAGTTTCTTTCGATTTGCGTCATAAACGTTATAAATACAAGCCTTCGTTGAAGTTTCGGCCATTGTCATTTTGCAGGAGCTTCCATTACTGGCTTCGTCGAACGACTAATCTACGTTATATATATATTTAATAATAGTAACTTAAAAGACTTAAATCAAAATGGTGAGTACAAAGTTTAAGTATTATTAGTTTAAAAATGTAAACAAAAATGACTTATACTTATAAGAGTTAGTCTTTGTAAATAATAGCCGGAAAAGTCTGAACTTGAATGTCAAAATGTCCGTTACTACAAACCGGTAATTCGTGTACTTCGGATGTCAACCTTCTCTTTCATACAAAAAA
The DNA here is from genome assembly GCA_902141375.1 of Timema poppense. Lineage (NCBI taxonomy): Eukaryota > Metazoa > Arthropoda > Insecta > Phasmatodea > Timematidae > Timema > Timema poppense. The sequence goes on from CABFOV010002663.1 coordinate 53,884, forward strand.
ACTATATTTACTATGGTACTAGAGAAGATATAGTGAAAATGTTTACGTAGTTTGATTCAAATAGTTTATTCAAAATAATATTAGGCTATGTTTTCTAGACCTAGTGAAATTTTTGCTTGAATATTTCCATAAGTCTCAAAAGATAGATACATTTTGAAAACTTTTAATCTACCTAAACGTTAAATCAAAACTGATAGTTACGTTGACAATCACGTGATCAAGTGCAGACCTGTCTGAATAGTCACAAAGTGTGATAATGCGCCCTTCACACACCCTTTTGAGTCCAAGGGCGACAGCAAGTAAACCGTTACATAGTCGATGCTATGTTTAATCAATTGTTTAATTTTTCGGCTGCTATAGAAATAGCTCGTAGAATAATGTAATCTTTGATAACGTACGTTAAATATGTCTGCTGCTTTGTAGAGTTGTTGGCTAATTTTGATAATTTGTCATGTGCATTGAAAATAAGTCAACAACAAACAACAATAAACAAATTTGAAAGTGCCCTACGCTGGCTGATTCATACTCATAGATGGTGTTTAAAATAGTTTCTAAGATCATTGGTAGGTAGGAAGCGGCATTTCAAACTCAAGGATATGAAAAGGATATTTTGCCGTCCAAATAGTCTGTTGCAGTCTTTGATCTCAAGAGCGTGTAAAGTCATAAAGTCTGCATCAAGTCAAGTGTACTTGACAATTCGGATACAGCCAATGGTTTGTACTTTTTGTTGTACATGTCTTTTTTTTTGAAGACAGTTAATTTACTTTGCATTTTAAGTTTTGCTAAATGTTTTAGAACAGTAATTTAGGATTATTTTGTTTTGTTGAGAAAGAACATATATAAGGCCTAATGATATTTCTAGTTTATTATAGTATGCTATGTATGGAAGAACATATGTGAGAAATCTTTAGTTCCAGCTTTCATGGTCATGTTAAACAATGGCTGTGTCTAAATAATCTATGCTCTACACTCTTGTGCACTTACTGGATAATTAAACACATTTCTGGCAACTACATAGGGTACATAATACTTTGCAGACAGCATAGTACAGAAAAGAACTACCTGATAGCTACTTCTGATACATATGTGTACATAGAAATGAGATTGAATTTTGATAGTGTTGTCATGCGACAGCCACCAAAATATGTCCCTTGTAAGATAATTTTTTTATCTTTTTTTTTTAACTACCATAGATCTGCTCTTAACATTGATTGAACAGACTGAAAGCTTTAAAAAGGAATTTACTCGGATGGAGATAATGAAGCCATTCCACCAAATATTTCACTACAGAGTACAGAATACACAAAGAAAACTCTTCCTAGGTCCACACTAAACACAGAACTAAGTAATACACCAAAAATATGTATAGAAAATCTTTTTGCATATTTACAGTACTTGGCAATATATGTAGGCCCAATGGTCATTTTCCCTTTACTAATGTTATATTTGTATTTAGTTATTTCTTTCACTAAAAGGTATACAATATATAATTGAGTATAAACAAAAAGCCTCTTCTTCTCTGCACTCATTTATATATCACTATCTCACAACTGCTGAGCTAGTCATGTGATTTGACTACTCTAGTCAAATATCTAATTTATATATTTAACATTTTTTAAGATAAATCTCCTTCCTACAAAGTTAACTTAAACATTGCACTGGTAGATCAAAAAGAAACTTATTTTTATAAATCTAGACTCATAGGTTTTCTTCATTATCCTATCAGCTCTGGAAGTTATTTTAGAAGATGCAAGTTCAGGCATAGTTAGTGATGGAGGGATGCTGGTTGATGTTGACAGGTTTGCTGTATTGTAGAAATAGTCTCTGGTTGGATAGGTCTAGGACTACATATTGGAGTTTGAGGGATTGGATCATTTATGATGGGCTCTGGATTATGAAAGGATGGAGGTGGATTCAATTACTTCCTTAATCCTTTCCTATTCCTTCTAATTTCCCTATCATCACTTTGTTTTACAATAAAATATCCGGGTGTGAAGTGTTTGTTTACTATTTGACATTGTTCCCAAACTTTGTCTTTTTGCATTAAAATTTATTCTTTGGGTTGTGAATCAGGTACATTTTTAGCACCCCCATCATACATCTTTGTCTTAATGTATTTTGATAAAAGCTTAGCTTTGATATTGATACCATAATTATTTTGTTTAAGTAAGTTAGATGAGGTGGGTATTTTACTTTTAATCCTTCTGCTTAACATAAGTTGGGCTGGAGATAAGTTTATATCTTTAATCAGAGTGTTTCTGTATTCCATGAGTGATATAAAAATATCTTTACCACCTTCGTAAGCTTTTCAAAGCATATTTTTAGCTATCGAAACCGGCTTTTCCGCAAGTCCATTAGACTGAAAGTAAAGTGGACTTTAGGTTACAGTTAAGAAATCAAAATGTCTGGTATTCCAAATCTATCAAATATAGATTCGAGTTTTTGAATTACATGATTAGCTGTTTTACCTTTTAAAGTTTCTATTTCTATCCATCTAGTGTAGTAATCAGTTACAACCAAATAGTCATCGGACCCAAATTCAAAAAGAGATGTGGCTAATTTTGCCAGGGCATATCAGGTGGTGGATGGCTGATCATCGGTTGTTTGACATTACTTTTGCGAAATTTTTCACATATTTTACACTTGTATTCCATTCACGGTAAGGTCTTTTTTCCTACCAATATCCTACTATATAATATTTTTCTGGTAGGGAAAAGGACCTTCCAGAAAACAATTCCTACGGTGAACGGACTTTATGTACAATTTCTTTGATTTCTTTGCGCATACTTGGCCAAAATGGCACTTGTCGTGCTCTTGATTTACATTTGTTAATCCCTGAATGACTTTCATGAAATAAGGTTTAACATGGCCTTTCTTAATGAAATTGGTACACTTAGCTTATCTAAAAATAACAAATTATCTTCTACAGTAATTTTGTCCTGTAAATTAAAGTAAAATTTAACAATTAGGGCATTTGAATTTTGTGTTTGGCCAGCCATTTACAAAAAAGTATTTAGCAAACTTAAATCATGGTCTTTTTCTATTTTGAACTTAGTTTTTTTCCACAGTCATTGGTAAGTAGTTACTTAGTGAGTGAACTACATATGTTAATTCTGGATCATCTTTAACCGAGTCTTTTAAGTAAGCTCTAGATGAGGTATCTGCCATAAACATTTGTTTACCCGGTACATAAGCAATTTTGATTTGATAATTAATTAATTTAAGCAATAATCTTTGCAACCTAGAAGACACTTTAGAAATGTCTTTATTTAAAATGGTTAGTAAAGGTTTGTGGTCGGTTTGAACATATACCAATGCTCTTACCACTGAGCTATCCAGGATTCGTACCGTGCTCATGGTTCTTCATCACTCATATTTTAAGGCAAGGATGTGTGGAAATGGTCAGCTACAAATGTGATTTTTTTTAAGATCATGAGCTATCAGATAACGCAGCCACCTTCGACTCGGTAGTTGGCTTATTGCAGCCATTTGTACAATTATTATAATTGTACGGAATTGCATATTAATGAATAAAATAGCCAAAGCTAATATTTATGCTTTTTAGTGATAACTAAGTGGTAGGAGCATTGGTGTTCAAAGCCAAAGGTCCCGGGTTTGATTCCTTTTTCCAAGTGTCATTTTTCAAACAATTTGAAACATTATTCCACATCCTGAATCTGTACATTTTAAGAGAATTCAAACACCCTCGGAAAGTACTTAATTCCTTTGTCAACACTATTGAAATTTCAATTTAGTACTTAGCATACTCACGACACGAGCAATAAAGCCGAAGCTCACTTGAGTGAGTGAGTATTTTGATAAAATGTGGAAATACAATAGTCTACATTACATTTTCTTAAATGTAAGTACAATATATGTGTTTACAAACATGTACGCTAATCGTGTTAAATACTTATGAATGAACAATGAAACTTTAAAAAATTTGTATTATATATTTAATTGCTTTGTATGCATAGGTTAAACTTACAGATTTCACAATTTTCTTTGATAAAACCTTAGAGCAGGCATGTCCGACCTGTGGTTCACCCTAAGTATATTCTGTGCAGCCTTATCAGATTGAGATAGTTCAAATTCCAGACATAAACAAATTAGGAGCCTGTTCCCCATAGCTTTTACTTGAATGACAGTTGAAAAATCATATGTTTAGTTTTTGTGTTGCCAATAACACTTGTAAAAGATCACTGTTTTGCTATAGATGTAAGTTTTTTTAAATACTTGTTATATTTTACATTTAAAATAACACACTTTAGTTTTCTCACACTATTTTATTAACTTTTAATAATTTCTTTTTAGCCAATCCAAAACAATATTTGAAACATTACTTAAAAGTACTTGTCTCTTAGTTTTGGAATGTTATCTATAATTTGTTATATATTGCATACATTAATACTTGTTAATAAATGCATCATATTTACTTAGAAAAGATAAAATACTTGTCCTTTTTTACATATAATAAATTTTAATTCTTTTTTACTGTATTTCAAAATATTTAACTCTGAATAAAATATTTTTATCAACTATGTGGGTGTACCATAGTAAAAAAAAATTGTTTGCATCATGATCAATTACATGGTTTAAATTTGTTGATCACCATTTTGAAGCTTTATCCGTCTTTTGTGAAAGTGCTGTGAATAATATTTTTAAGTGGAATAAACGATAAAGAACAATATTGGCCTAAATTACTGTGGTTAACTATCACATGAATCATACATTGCCATATGTTTTCATTACAGCTATCCAAAGTGAAAGATGTCAGCTATTGGCATAGGGATACATTAGGGACTATTTCTAGTAACTTTTTGAGCTGTCATCCAAGTAAACTTGGGGTTAATGTAGTGTACCACAAATCAAAATACTGTGTTGGTCCATTACACTACAGTACATCACAACCTTAGTTTACTTTGATGGCAGCTCAAAAAGTTACTTGAAATAGTTCCTAATGTATCCCTATGCCAATAGCTGACATCTTTCACTTTGGATAGCTGTAATGAAAACATATGGCAATGTACGATTCATATGATAGTTAACCACAGTAATTTAGGCTAGTATTATATTTATTTGAGGTCGGGCAGAAAGCTTATTGTTTTATTCCACCTAAAAGATATATATTCACAGCACTTCACAAAAGGTTTAACAAATATAGCTTTATAATGGTGACTGACAAATTTAAACCATGTAATCGAACATGACGGAAACAACTTCTTTACAATGACTAGCCCAAGAAATTGATAGCAATATTTTATTTGGGTAAATATTTCAAAATATAATGAAATAATTTATTACATAATTAAAAAAAAAGACTTTTACTCTTTTCCGAGTAAATACGCACTATGCACTATAGTACACACTATCAATAACATTCCAAAACTAATATTAGTACTTTAAATTATGTTAAGATTGGGTAAAGAGTATTATTAAAATTAATGAAATAGTGGGATGAAATTTAAGTATACGTTATTATAAATGAAAAATATAACCTGTAGTCAAACTTAACATCCATAACACAAAGTGATAGTTTACAAGTGTTTTGGCAACTTAAAATCTAAACATACGATGAACTGTCATCCAGGTAAAAACCTATCATGAACAGACTTAATTTTGTGCAAAATATTCGACTATTGATATTTTATGGAAAACCTGTTGAAGATTGTAAGATTAGTTTTAGTTGGGTTGAGAAACTCTAATTTAAAAATTGTTCAGAGAGACTGGGGTTTTAATTCTGGTTGGGTGTGCCAAGGGGAGTTTTGCTCCACTCCATGAAGGTTTGTCAAGTAGGCAAGTAGTATGTTGGTGTCAAACTTTGAAAGTACAAAGAAATATTTAGTAAAAGATGGAGTCAAAGTTAAACTAGTATACATAAATACAAAGTAAATCTCAATGGCTATTATCATAAGTATTACCCAGCAACGTGTAGCATCATAAAATGTCACCAAACAAGGGAGTTGATGTTAAAACCTTTATTTGTTGCAGCGCGAGTGTATCTCTATCCATGTGGGTCAAGCCGGTGTGCAGATTGGCAATGCCTGCTGGGAGCTGTACTGTTTGGAACACGGGATCCAGCCTGATGGTCAGATGCCTTCAGACAAGACCATTGGGGGTGGTGATGACAGTTTCAACACTTTCTTCAGCGAAACTGGTGCCGGGAAGCATGTTCCCAGGGCCGTGTTTGTGGACCTGGAGCCCACTGTAGTTGGTGAGTATTACTTTTTAGAATAGTAATTGGTCTAATATATTACAGTTGAGAACCAAGAAGGTGGTGAATGGGAGAACTGTTAGTTTGGAGATGGCAGGCAATGTAATGTTAGCCTATTATATAAGAAGTTGTGCTTAAGAGTATAGAATATTCCTGAACCCAAAATGAACATTGAAAATAAGATAGCAGGGCAAGGTCTAAACACTTAACAGAAAACTGTAGGCCTCAAAGCTCACAACAAGATACGTAACTATGAATGGTACCTTCTTCCAAATATACAATTTCCTCATAAAGTGAAAAGGTGTTTTCCTTAGAGATGAGCTTGATGGAAAACTGCAAGAGGAATATAAGGGTGGTTTACACACCTGGAAAACACAGGGAATTTGGCAGAATCTAGTAAAAATACTGGAATATTTAATTTGGGACATTTAACTTGCATCAATTACTGTTTCCAGCCTGTGACTTTGGTAATTTTTTTTTTTTAATAAAGCCATATATTTCCTACTTCAGGCTTGCTAGGCCTGTCGTAGCTTTATATGCCTTATAATTTAACTTAAGACCAGTCCCCGGCTGTTAATTTATCAATGTGAAAGGTTAAACCCACACCAAATAATAAATTTTGTACCATTTCAGAAATTAAACTTGGGACCCTTAGCTCAGGCTACCTACTGAGATAAGGTGTTAGACTAGGGGAGTTAACCAAAAGCTTAAATATCAGGTCTTTGCTTAGATGAAAAAGAAAGTTAACTTTAAGAATTAAGCACTCTGATTCAAACATGTCTTATTTCCCCATCAATCTTAAATCATATTGTTTTAAATATAATAAACATTACTTCACACTAGTCTGTTTGATGAAAAATATAATTTTAATAACAAAATTCTCTTATTCAATTCAAGCCCCCTGGGGAAAAAAAGGAAATTCCTTTTGTAATAGACAGAATTTGGTAGTAAGAAAACTTATTATAAAAATAAATGACTTGGCTCAGTATAGTTAGAAGGGGAGATGTGCAGCCAACCAATTTATTGTTATTGCCTTTGACCCTGTTGAGTGCACATCTAAAATATTTTTATTGGGATGGTGGGTGGGAGGGTGAAAGGCGTGGATCACAACCGACCAAAGTATCCTTCCATGCCAACAAGAACAGATGAATCAATGAAACCGTAGATGGTACTAGCTACTGGACAGGTCTTGCGAGAATAATATATGTTTGAAAATATAAATTTACTCAAGAAAAAGTGAAATTTTTATGTTAATATTTTCAACACCTCTTCCAAGATAATGTATAAATGTTTATTAATTGTCAATTTCATCAATATTTGATTACTGCTAAGATCATAGAGGTGTATATATAAAAAGTATAACTTAAATCAACATGCTTCTATTCTTGACGATAACCATTTTTTCCCATGCCTCTGTATTTCCACACCAATTGAAAAGGGCCAATCACCTTAATGATATCTTTATTTGGACTAAGTTAAGACCAGTACCTTTTCTTACCACCAAACAGATGTTTTAACCTCTTGGCCACTTTGTTGACCTGGTGTGTGTGCTTATTTTTAATATTCTCTTGGTTGTAAAATGTCTACTAAGAATAACTTTGTAATGAAGACGATTAATTAAAGATAATTAAAAAAATATTTCAACGATTATATTTGTGAATGACAGCGTTTAGCTTTTACATTGACTACTGAGAACTTTTTCATATGTAAACGACTGCCAATACTTTATACCCTGCATTGGAGTATCCATAAGAAAATAAATTTTTCAAACACTGAGATTGTTTGTCTGTTTTTCCCTATTTTTTAAAAAATTAAAGGTTATATATTAGCTTCTTGAGTTGGAAAATGTATCTGCCTATTTTATTCATCTACTAATTTGATTTTGATCCTTGTGTTTATCAGACGAGGTTCGTACCGGAACATACAGACAGCTATTTCACCCAGAGCAGCTGATCACAGGCAAGGAAGATGCTGCTAACAACTATGCTCGTGGCCATTACACTATCGGCAAGGAGATAGTAGACCTTGTGTTGGACAGGATTCGCAAGTTGGCTGACCAATGCACAGGTCTGCAAGGTTTCCTCATCTTCCACTCATTTGGAGGTGGCACCGGATCTGGATTTACATCCTTGTTGATGGAGCGGCTGTCTGTTGATTATGGCAAAAAGAGCAAACTGGAGTTTGCCATATATCCTGCACCCCAGGTCTCCACCGCTGTTGTCGAACCTTACAACTCCATCTTGACTACTCACACCACCCTAGAACACTCAGACTGTGCTTTCATGGTTGACAATGAAGCCATCTATGACATCTGCCGTCGCAACCTTGATATTGAACGCCCCACCTACACTAATCTCAACCGACTTATTGGCCAGATTGTTTCCTCTATCACAGCCTCTCTCCGATTTGACGGTGCTCTCAATGTAGATTTGACTGAATTCCAAACCAACTTGGTGCCCTACCCACGAATCCACTTCCCTCTGGTAACCTATGCACCTGTAATTTCTGCTGAGAAAGCTTACCATGAGCAGCTATCTGTCGCAGAGATTACAAACGCTTGTTTTGAGCCGGCTAATCAGATGGTAAAATGTGATCCCCGTCACGGAAAGTACATGGCTTGCTGCATGTTGTACAGAGGTGATGTTGTTCCCAAGGATGTCAACGCCGCCATTGCGACAATCAAGACTAAGCGAACCATTCAGTTTGTGGATTGGTGCCCCACTGGGTTCAAGGTTGGTATCAACTACCAGCCCCCTACTGTAGTGCCAGGTGGGGACTTGGCCAAGGTCCAGCGTGCTGTGTGCATGTTGTCCAATACTACTGCCATTGCCGAGGCATGGGCTCGCCTGGACCACAAGTTTGACCTGATGTATGCCAAGCGGGCTTTCGTCCACTGGTATGTCGGTGAGGGCATGGAGGAGGGAGAGTTCTCAGAGGCTCGTGAAGACCTGGCTGCTCTGGAGAAAGATTATGAGGAGGTTGGCATGGATTCCGTGGAAGGTGAAGGAGAAGGAGCCGAAGAGTATTAAACACAAGCCTGATCATGTTCCATTTGTATTGCATTTATTTACTGTGGTAAAAGTTCAGTAATTTTTTTACTATTTTTTGTTTGTGTTAGTCTGAAATAAATTTTCTGGCATGATTGAAAGTATTTATTTTTCCATGGTCCTCTTAGGGATTTTCTAATATTATATATCAATCAACACGCAACTTAGAGCAGGGGTCTCCAACCCTATGCCTGTGGGGATTTCCAATCTCCAACCCGGCTCCCCCTCCTTTTCCTCTTTTATTGCTGACTCCTTTACAAATGTGCTTTTACTCTGAACCACCATAGTTTCACGCTGTTGCTTTTTACTAATCTCAAAGACCTACATTTTTCCATCATTCTCTTACCACTCACTAATACCATGCTAATCCTTCCTATTTCCTTTGTAAATATCTTGGCATGGGTCTACTCAGCTTTGTTGCCTGAATAAACACAGAATAAATATATATTTTAAAAATGTACCCAAGCATTAAAATGGTGAGGAGTAGTTAAATAGTTCCTTAAGAGTATTACCCACAACCACATGTAACATCACAAACACTGATGGAAACAACACGGCAGCTGACCGGCCCGTGTGTGTCATGTTGAGGCTGACGGGAGTTAGTAAATTTGCCTTGAAATAGTAATTGGTGCCCACCACACTAGTTGGTTTTGAATGTGCCCAAAGGTACAAAAAGCTTGGGGACCTCTTTTTAGTGTATAAACCTGTAGTTTTCTTTAATAAAATATAATGAAATTGAGATTATTTAAACAAAATCAATTGGGGTCTAAAACAATGTTTTTAAGGAACAAGTCTATTAGCCCTGATTTCACTTTCTTTTCCTGTTTTTACTAGGCTAATCTAATCGGCCTTAAACTACTTTCAAATGAATTAAGATTTACCTTAGAGCAGGGGTTCTTAGGCTATTTAAGATTACAGATCTACAATGGATTGGCCTATAGGTACCAATATCCACTTTGCTGGACTTTATCACAAGTCCAATTGGATTCCAGTATAACTTCCAAATGTGTTGAGTATTGATACTGTAAAAGCCCAATCTGGCGCGATTAGATATTTGTAGATTTTGTTATAACTTGGTGAAAAGTATTTCCCTCTCAAAAAAATTACTTAAGTGAAATTCTTGAATATATTTAGTAACTAGTTATTATTATTAGCACCGAGTCTTACTACCCGTTCGGGTTATACACACTTACGCTAATGTGTAGTGGTAGGGTGATTGTGAGATGAAATGGAGGACCTACAGTTTAACGTGGAGTCCGAACCACGGTGGAGGCCTGGCATTCCCCACATTCACAAGATGTCTTGTCAGAGGTGAAGGAAGGGTTTGGTAATCAGATAAATCTGTGCCGGGATTGAGGATTGAACCCCGGCCGCCAGCACAGAAGTCTGACACCTTACCCTTAGACCGCCAGGTCACCTAGAGTAGTAACTAGTTAATATAGATTCTATTTATCACAGGGCTCGAGCATCTCCAACCCTCGGCTAACAATAACCCAAGGCCACAAACAAATAATATACCCTGACACTCAACCTCATGACTAAAATAGTTCTGCTTTTGGCAGCTTGACTCCTTGAATGCTAGGATTGCTGTGGTTAGTCATATCACCCAGCAGTGACACTAGTGAAGACCATTGTTGAAAGGCTCAAGCTGGCTAAAGGAGCGCAGCGAAAACCCCCATAAGGTCGAGTCTTTCTTGTTTCTGCCCATGGTAAGCATTGCTCTCCTTGAAATAAATGAGACCATTAGACTTGCAGATAGTGCATCGTGCCCTATCATTTGTCACACTACAGGTCACCTTTCGATATGCTGAAACTGCACTAATTTGGGATTTTACTTTAATTTGGTTATACTTAACACATGGATAGTTGAGAACTGTTTAATAAAAATTCTTTTCTTTCTTTAAAAATAAGACCAAATCACAATATGTAGTGATAAGGGCTCTAAAAAAAAAAATAGTCTCTCAATGCTAATATTTAGCTTCCACATTATAAGAGCATACAGATTGAAGAAAGCAGGTCAGTGGTTTGAGACCTGAAGGGGGTCAACAAGGAAGTGCCATTTCACCACTACTTTTTTTTAAACTGTCATGGATGCTGTACTAAAAGATACTAGAGGTAAACTATGACCTAAATGCCCTGGTATATGAGGATACATCGAGGTAGAAGTATAGGAACGACTGGATAAGTGTGTGTCCCAAGTTCAAAAAGTATATGCGAGTAAAAGAGGCGGTTTACTCCAAATGCTGCATGTCTGGAGAAGGACAACTGAAAATTATCCACAAGCTCATATATCTGGGTAGTGTGGTTTCCTGTAAGAGCACCATAAAGAGGAAGTACTTAACAGGTCAAAATTCTTTAAATTTGGGACAAGGTGCCAGGGAGAGCCGAGTTGAGAATATAAGCTATAGCTTGTCCCCAGTATTATGTACAGGATAAATACTTGCACAGTAAATAGGAAATAGCTGAATAAGCTGCAAACATGTGGAATTAAATTTTTTAAGAAGAGCCCTGCAGAAAAGACCTGAGATAAAGTAAGGAACAAGGACTTGAGAGAGGCGTTAGGGGTGAAGGAATCATTTAGAGGAAAGGTTAAGGTCATTAAGACTCATGGTTCAGCCATGTGAAAAGAATGGAAAACACAGGAGCATGTGTATTCATGGAAAAAGAGGTAATGGGCAGGAGACAAGTAGGATGAGCCAGAAGGTGAGTGGACCAAATAAAAGATGTAGAGAAGAAAGGGGAGAGCTGGAGAATAGTGATGGAAGGTTGAATGTTCCTGGACAGTAAACAATCAATATTCTTCAAGAGGCAGCCATTTCATTACCTCTTTGTCCAATGTCAGCAATGCCGTGTGAATTGTGTTCTTTTCATTGTAAAAGCCATATTGTGTTTGTTCCTTTTATATATTTTCTATCCACCTTTCATGTAACTTATTCCAAATGAATATGAAAAATACCTCTTAAAGCGAAAAGAGTTTTTCCTTAAAGAGATATATAAAGATATATTATTAGTTTTAGCTTATAAGTATTTATAATATCTTATCTAGAGTTGGGTTTAATCCACTATTTTACGAATCCAAATTTTTGAGTTACTTTCAGATCCGAGTTTTGGAGGGAAAAAAAATATAATAGGATAATAGAAAATGTAGTATTAGAGCTCTAAAACAAGATTCACTTGGAAAAAGAGAGTAAGGTTTTGATGTAAGGTAAAATAAAAAAAACCTATGCCAAATCTAACTATTGTAATTGTGTGTTTTTGATCACACATTTTTGGTATAAATGTAAATAGATTATAAAATGGATTTTAAGAATGACTAAAAAGTTCTTAAATATAAAATTAATGGGGTAAGTTATAATAACGACTTACACAACAAAACATCAAGATATTCACACTAACCTGAATACATAAAGTGACCCACATTCTCATCATTAAGAATATCAAATACATGTATCAAGTGATCCAGTGTACACAATTACCTCTTAAGATTTAGTTACTTAACCTCTCGCAAAAAAACGTTGATGAACTCCAAAAATGTTAGTCTATCCACATACAGTAAAAGCCTGTTAACCCAAACCCTCGTATTCCGAAAACAATTTATAAAATTAATATTAAGGGAGGGGGCAGAGGAGATAACTTAGTCAATTTAATTTTTATATAGCCTATATTGATAACAAACTCAAGAATTAAACGAGAAGAAAATTGTAAGAAACAGTGATGATAAATTCTAACTATTTACATGTTGTAGTCAACACATAATGTAAATGTCAAAACTACATTACATGTTACATGTTATACACCAGTTAAGTTAATATATTTAAAAAACAACTCATTCCAACTGTAATTTAAAATTTGTGAAAATACTATCCAATATCAACCCTTCCATATTCGCCCATTTAATCCAAATTTTCGTTAATCTGAACAAGCTTTGGTCCCAATTAGTTTTGATTAATGAGGTTCTATGGTATTATTGTTTATGAAACAAATAAGTTTGGTGAAGGTATATTTCGTGCATAATTTGATATATAAAAGCCACTTTTACCATTGTTTTGTACTAAACATATGTTTTCCTGCCTTAAATCTATTCAGGAATATACATTATCATCAAGTAGCATAGTGTGATTATGTTATTTAATGACAATCAATTATTTCAACTAAGTATTTGTAAAATTTAAAGTGACTTAAATTTTGGGTATTTGTTTTCTTAACAGAAGATAAGGTTAATTTAGCATTAATAATATTAGTTGATAGTAAGGTTATATCTTCTCTTTTATTCCCTTCTTATTTTATATACTTTTCTTCTATGACAACGGCATATTTCGGTGATTTTTCACCATCTTCGAGTCTGATGAAAACCAATGTTATTTCAAATTATTGTATAAAAATATGTTATAAAATTGTGAATTTAAAAAAATTAAACATTAGAAATGGAAATAGTTAAGATAAACTATAAAGTGATACACACAATATTAAATAGATAATCATTTAAATTAACAAGCTTATAAATACCTTATTTGTATTAAAATCCCTGGTTATTACAATTGCAAAACCAATGACTTGATATATCAACTACAGTGCAAATCATGTGATGCAGAATATATAGGCCTTACTACAGGTTCTCTCAGACAGTGAATGAACAATCATCGTTTTGACACAAACCACCAAGATCCAAACAAGCCTGTACCCATCCATGCCGGTACCCACAACCAGGACTTACAAACCTGCTACACCACAAAAATATTAAGAGCATTTCCCAAACAGTGCAACAGTTCTCAACTAAGACAGTGGGAACTGGCCCACCAATGGATTACCACCAGGCCTCAACAGAAGATAGTTTATTTCTACAATATTATTTTTCAAATTAAATTATTATTATTACTATTTTTAAAAATATAATTTATTATTATTTTCTTATCTATCATCATCATCATCATCATCAGTTTTATATATAAATACTAATTATAACCTAACCAAGGAATTTATCTTTACTCCCAAAAACAGTTGGCACAATGTGTTCCTAGCAGTTTCTTTTAAAATTCAAAATGGAATAATTCATTGTTTGTGTTTATTTGTGTTTGATAAAGGCAACAATGCCGAAATATTATTTTATTTGTGTTAAAATGTGTGTGACTACTTCTACTATAGAAGATAGAAGAGAGGAAGAAGATGCCACCTTTGTGCATTGAATTTACCTAGGTGGGTTTTCTTCATCAAATTTATTCTTAGTAGTGTATTTTTCCTTTTTCTTTAGTTTTATCAATTTCCTTTATTAAAAAATTATTTATATTAGAGATAATTGATTTTATAACAATTATAACAATGAATGATAACCTTACTATCAATTATTACTCCTTACCAAATAAACATGACATTGATAGATGATCCTTAAAAATAATTTAAACTTTTTTTATATTAATTTTTCCCCGAAAAATCTAGTGGTTAACTTTGCTCGCTTGAGTTTCAGAAACATTCAATTTCTCGAATTTTTTCCCTGGAATTTGAGATCTCACACAGGCTCACACGAAACAGTTTGGAGCCTTAGAGTCAGTCAAACACAATTATGCTAGTTCCATTTGTTGGTGTTGGTCTTTTACACCAAAGTATTAAGAAATCATGTTGAATAAATGAATGAATACAAAGGGGAGGGAATAAATATTTTCTATTACACCTCGTCGGTTAAATAACTTTGAAACAAAGATAAATGTAAAACAAATTGTATTTTCTAATTTATAAACAAAAACAAGTTTAAACACATATAGTTTTTTGAAATAGATTACAAAGCATGTGATGTTTGGCTTGGAAAATATATTATCTATTTAAACAGCACAGATAAAATTCTGATATATCTATTAAATATTTGTTTAAGGATAACAAATCCCTTAAATGATATAAGATAATGCATATGAAAAATAAAACAAGTAGCATTACTTTACTACAAACAATCACACTTTTAAACAAGTTAAGGCACAGTTAGGTAGTTATAAACTTTACCAACAAGTTTAGTACGAACTGGACTTTTTACATACGCTAGCAAAATTATGTCATAAGATTACTTAAGTACCTAGTAAGCCTAACAAAATGTATAAAAATATCAAGATAATATTAAAGATGGGTCGAATCCACTTTTTCTCAAATATGAAACTACATTTTACCAACAATTCCCAAATATGGACATTAGAAAACATGATAAGCATATGTAGTTAACTTTTCCACTTAATTATGATTTTATTCCCCTTCAATTATAAGTTTGTCAACATTAATTGATTCATTGTTCTAGAAAATAGAAATCAACTAAATGACAATATTTTTTGTTAAAATGTGAATTCACATTAAACGGGTTTGGTTGTTAAGTTTGTCCTAAAGTTATTTCAAGCTTATCAGAATGGCTCTAAAATAGTTAATAGAATTAAAAATTTGATTATTTTTAAACTAATTGAAATTAAAAAAATGGTTTTTTTGAAATTTCTAATAACTTGTTTGGAAATGGAAACTGTATAATCTAAAACAAGATTCAAAGGACTCATCCTTAATTTTATGAAGTGATGTTATGCAGTGTAATTTGTGAAATTGATCATATAAATACTGCCAGTATTGGAAGCGAGCTCCGTCATGAGAGGTTGACACTGGAGGAGCTCAGTCCCTTGAGTCCCAACAAATGCTTCCAGTGGTGTGTGACATTCGTTGAAGCGCCTGCTTTTTGGAGTACCCTGATAGGGAGCCTGACTTTCCTCGCCATGCAGGAGCTGTCGTTATAGCATAGGTACAATTTGTAGTCGATGTAAACCATCTCTGCAAGACCAGGTGGCCCGCTGGGCACCTCTATCTTTAGTTTCATGTCGGGGACGTACTCCCCGGCGCAGCTACTGGCTGACCAGCTCCTGTCTGAGGAGATAACACACTGGTTAGTGTGTTTATGGTGGGGTGGTTAAAGTGGCTAACTCTATGTCTAAGGTAAGAATTCCTGCAATAAACTGATTTAAGTATCAATTCATATACACATATATATTTGACTTTAAATGAATATGCTTTTATATAAGATGGGACGCTAGAATTATAGGAAATTTGTGAAATTTATGATTTGAAAAAAATCTAAAATAAAATAAAATAAGAACGTGACTTACAATCATAATTTATAAATTGTTAAAAAAAAGTCTACTAGTATAATTAATTATTTTCAATACGACAGCTGAACCTATTGTTTCATGAACTTTACACTTTAGCATCAAGCATGCCAGATCTGTATACTGCTTTTCTTTTGTTTCTTACTCTTAAATTTACTGTTTCCATAGCTGAAAGATCCTTTTCGAAGTTGAAGTTGATAAAAAAAAACTTTTTAAGAAGTATCATGAATCAACAAAGACTTTGTGCTCTCAGTGTATTAGGTATTGAATGTGAAAAAGCATGTGGCCTCAACCAACCTGAAGTAATTACATTATTTGCCTCTCAATAAGCCAGAAGTGAAATCGCTTGTTCGGCTTGACTTGACTCAATATGGAAAAATGTTAAATGGCTATTTAGTATGAATACATGTAATTTTAAGATCCTATTCCAACCCCTTAGATACGTTAGATAAAATCGCTCAAAAAGTAAAGAGGTCAGGGGGACAAAATGTTTCTGGCACACATGGGGGGAGGGGNGGGGTGCAGTTAAAGAAAGTTAGGCCACTGATATGACAACATATAACTCACTCCTGCATCTACTACTGATGTGATCAGATGGAGCTCAGTTGATTATGATACATTTTATTTGGAGCGTGCAGTTACTAGGAAATTTGAGTTCAAAAAAGTTTTATTAACTGTCCAAAGACCCAAAGATTTTGGCATAACTCATAAAAATCTGAGTATTCGAAATTTTTAAATTTATTTAAAAAAGCATGAGTTTATTTGATTCAACTCAATTTTAAGATATTATTTCATAGCAAAGAGTCCTCCAATATTTACTTTTGTATGAGTTTAGAAATGTTCAACTATATTAAATTTATTTAAAAATAAAAAATTTGCACAAAAAAACAAACATTCTTTAACATTAATGTTTGCACTTATGGCTAACCCATATATCTATTACAAAAACTCTACTGAAATATTTATTGTATAAATATTTCTTCATATTATTCAAACTCAGAAACAGAAGCCAATTTTTTCATTCAAGCTCGATTCAAACTTGACTCAAGGTGAAAAATGCTTCTTGCACACTTCTAAAGAAATATCCAGAAGTTTATATTTCAAAACCCTTTAGCCCCTATTAAAGATTGCTTGTACTAAAAAATATGAGTCGTGTCTTACTAGGAAGTGTCATAATCCACTTTTGAGGCGCAAGAGCCGTGAGATCGAAGCCGTTGTCCAGTTTCATGGTGACTAAAAGATTGACAATGCCCCCACTAGGGCTCACTTTCAGTTCTATGGGCAGAGTGTGATGTAAGAACTGATTATCAGGCAATATCTGAGCATCAGCAGGAATGACAATGTCCATCTGAAACAGGAAGTATTCTCTCCAATACACAATATATTTGTTGAAAATTTAAATTATTTAAAATTGGTTTATTAAGAACTTTATCAAAAGTGAATTTAAAATTATCCAACTTTTACAAGTGTAAATCTAATCTTTCCCCACTCCCTGGGCTCATATTAAACCAGAAAAATCAATCAAGTTTTTTCCTTAATTTTAAATATGACATTATTTGTATTAGGGACGGACTCCTTAAGAATATTCAAGTTTTGAGGAGTCAAGAGAATATCAGATTATTAGAGATCCTGATTTGTGGTAGATAAAATTAAAGGACTTCACTAAATAGAAAATGTGTGGATAAAATATTCATTTTTGATTATAATTTGTAACAAACCAATTTTTTTTAACTAGTATAGTGCAACAAATCATATCATATATAGCTTTCCTCAATATTTGCTCACAATATGACTTATAATGTCCAGTTCAAACACATGCTTTACCAATGTTCTTTGATTGAGAGGAATAAACTTATTAGGTCGAGGGAACTTTGTATTTGATAGTGAAATATTATCGTTGAATCACATTTAAATAAACAGGATTGACCGTAGTTCACATTTAAAAGGTCAAGTAGTCAATTTTGCAAAATTATTTAATTTTGTTTTAATTTGCATGAGTATTATGTTTTAATAGCTATTTTGTTATATTCTAAGTAAAGATTTATAAAAACAAGTCAAGAAAAATAACTGTGTCTCAAACGATTTGAGATTTATTTTGTTAAATTGAAATTTGTCTAAGACTTCATGTATTACTTATTGGTTGCACTCAACATAATTATAAGAAAGCTTAACCACCTGACCTCAAACACTTAATCTTCTACTTACCTGAATTTAATATTTTGGAAAACATTCTTACCTCAATGTTATAACGAATGAATTATAACAAAACAATGTTAACATTTTTAGTTTCTATTTTCTAAGACAACTTAAGATCCATTTTTTTAGCATCGCGTCTTATTACCCATTCGAGTTACACGCTTATTTACTATTTATGCTAATGGGCTAGGGCTGAGGAAGGTTGAATTTAGAGCAAGTGTATCCATATCTGTGTGGAAAGAGTGGGAAATCATTTAGGAAAAACCATCCTTATTACACCTTGCCGTGATCGAACCACGATCTCCCTGTCATCGGCAGTCTAGTTTATCGCGAGAGTAGGACCTTAGACCATGCGGCCACCAAAATGAGTAATTTGAGTATTAATGCAGTTAAGTTAATCTATTATGTTTCACATGTTTTCTAATTGATAAAATAATGGATTTAATTCAACTAAAATATTTATAGATTAAATTTTATTTTTGTGAGGTATTTAATGTGAATTTTTTGAACCAACCTAATATGTCAGCACACAAGAATTCCCATGAGCGAGCGTGAAAGGACTTACCAATTTTCCCGGGAAAGGTGTTTTCACATATCTTCCAGGGTTCTTTTAGGTGCCATAATCAACACGAGCCTGACAGCTTAACTTTCTCTCTGAAGAAAGTTGTGCTACAAATTTTTATCGCTCAAGAAAAATTCAATGACTCCAGTTGAGTTTGAACCCATGAACATTGGATTCTGGGGCAAGCACTTTTTCTTAAGACCACCCAGGTCGACTTATTTAAAAAATTATTTCCTCATTCTCAAATTCACTTAAATACATTTTATATACATTAATATTTTGAAAGATAAAATAAACTCACATTTATTTTCATTACACTAATGTTGTGTGAATGAGGAAGATATAATTTGGGGAAAACTACTTTCAGTACACCTGACAAAGATTTTAACTATGATTTCCCCGTTTTTGGCAATCCAGTTTATTTCAAGTGTGTCCAGCCTGACCTCAGACCATGAGACCAATGGAGTGGGTTCACATTGATATAAGGATGGAGCATATGTTTGGACTTTACTAAATTCTGAAGAAAATAAAAAATACATTAATACAATGTGGTTCCATACAACAAGAGGGACTAGGTACCTTACTTGTATGAGTCAGTGAAAATAATCTCTAATCTGCACTAAAACAGACTCCATCCTAATTACCCCAGGTCATTGCTCAGAGCATTTTAGTTTTGCCTTTCCACACCTTTATATAAATTTGTGTTTATTATGCCTCTTTTGTCTAGTGTTGCTGCTGTAGGATAAGTTAGTTTCCTAAGTTGTGTTCTGGCATGGCCTCACCTTCTCAACAGTCCCTTTCACCAGGTCGACAATTTTGATGCTGTGGTTGTTTGTGTCGGCAACAAATAGCCGCGTCTCGTCAGGACTAAGGCACAGGCCCCCAGGCTCGTTCAACTTAAAACGGTAAAAATAAAAATGTTTCATGGGACTATTAGTTTACTTAAGACACAATGAGCACCATTTGATATTCTCCTACATCTTGCGAGTAGCTTTATAACAAGATAAAAAGAAAGTTTGCGCTAACATTCAACTACTCTGTACGACTTTGTACAAGCTTTAACCACATATTTTCCTTTCAAATTTTACCAGTCTACTATTAGTTAATAAGATTCAAAAGTGAATTACTCAAAAAACTAACTAGAATTTCATTAAGATTAATTTTTTTAGCATCGTCTTACTACTTTTTTGGGTTATACACTAATATAGGCCTATTAATTACTTTCAATGGTTTTAGGGATTAGGAAGGTTATATCTAGAGGAAATGCACTCACATTTGTGTGGATAAAAAGTGAAAAACCATCCTCTGTCCACCCGACCATGATTCAAACCTCAAGTTCACCGTCATCAGTAATTTAATCTAGTATAGTCTTAGACCATGCAGTCATGGAAGCGGGTTAGAAAATGTTTTGCACAATTGTTTGTAATATTTTGTTTAATTCTGATAAATCATATTAATATCACAACTTACAATTCAAATATTTAAGATATTTTCCATATGATATTGATTTGTAATGTACATAGCGGCTCAGAATGGCAATAGTTGAACATAGAGTATTTTAACTGTCATTATTTTTAATGATGAAGCTCCATAATAATTGTCAAAGCCAGATTTTTTTTTTTAAAGAAAGCCAAAGCTGATATCAATTTTGAATTTCTAAACTTCACATACCCCTAGTATGTTCAATAACAAGGTTATTAAAGGATTATCTAGGAAGTGGGGATGACATTAATTTTAAAAGATTTGCAAACTCTATTTGCATGTAGAGAGAAAAAGGAAGAAACACATTCATAAATCAGATGTGGTAAACTGCCTCCAGTACAGCCAACACCGACTAGTTAAGACAGCCTGAGCACACTCCTGTGACATTATGAACCGTGGTTAATTGATCAGCAGAAACCATTCACTCGCACTTTTCTGCCAGTACAAAATGTATTATATTTACTTTTTACTTCATTTTTAGGTGCATTATACCAATACTACCCATTCAGGCTATCCACCACTGTGCATTATAGATGTTTAGAGCTTACTTTTTGTGTTGATAATTAATATGAATATACAAATATATCATTTTATAATAACATGTATAAACAACTACACAAATTTATCATTTTATAGTAACAGGTAAATACAACTTAATAAATGTATAATTTAATAATATGTAAATAAAATATAATAATATCCTTTTATAAATAACATGTAAATACATGGGTGTGAACATTGTAAAGTAGTCAGGGTTTTAGGTCCTTAGCTCTCAACCATTTCATTTATAAAATTATATTAGTTTTTCCTTTAGTTTACATAAATTAATACACTCAAGATATTGAGAGTACTAAACTGATATAAATACATTATTCTTTTCCATCGACCTAGGCCTAACTTAATTCTCTTTATTACTATCAAATGGTTAATTATAAGAAAATGTGGGTTTTTATGGTAATTATAAGTTATGTAAATCATAACGAAAGTTATAAGCAATATATGTTTTAAATTTCAATTCAATAACTTCATTTTCAGGCCTTTAAACTTTTAATTTAATAGTTTTTCATTATTTAAAGTCTTTGTTGGAATATTAGAGTCATCCAAATTTATTACTTTTGCTTTTCATTTTAAGCATCGTGCAATGTTTTAGCTGAACCCGGAAGCTGGGAGATGCACCTGTTACTTGCACGTGTGGTCTTTCAGGGGAAGGGGAGGTTTTGGCGTGGACTCTCGGCCAATCAGTGCCTCTAGTTTAGCGTCTGTTTTTGACCTTATGTGGAAGGAAAGCGTCAGACGCGACACTGGCTGGTTAACATGCAGAGTAAAGACCAGTACTCTCTATTAACTTATCGTAACGTGTAGAGATACTTTCAAGATGGGTGAAAGTAGAGGTAGACCAGGTGGCTAAATAATTATCCCTGGTACTAAAATGTAAATTATTTGTTAAAATAAAACTTCAAAGTCGCTAAATAGTATCTCTTTAATCGGCCGTGTCCCTCTACCTCCACCATTATCTATATAACCCCGAGATGCTCTACCGAAACAACTGACTGCCGTGGACGACCACGTAAGAAGAAGATAAGAAGGTGAGGCTGATTATCAAATCAGCTGTACAACGGGTGACTGGTTACAACATGTTGAGAGGAAGTATATGGACCGAGTGACAAAACAAATATATGAAGGTAAAGTGTGTGGCTCAAAACGAAGGGGTAAGCCATTAAGACATGGTTAAATGTGTAAATGTGAAAAAATAGAAACATTAAGAGTTTTAATAATAAACGAGCACTTATGACTTGGTGCATGGATGTTGTTGAAGTGAAGGGAGTATCCAAGGATAGGGAAGTGTGGGGAAAGTTAGTGAGGATGGATTAAGTATGAAGTTGTTTTTTGAGCTATATACACAGTTTCTTGCCTACCCTGTAAGGGAGTGGCAAGATTAGGTTTGTATGTGAATATAACTTAACTGACCAGAACTTGTATTGCCTTATCTCACCAGCTTTTATATATATTATGATTTATTGTGTGAGCAGTGTTTTTAACTTCCTCTTTTTATTTTGATTGTTAACTTGAAGTTCATCATTTTTTATAGGACACACATTTTTTAACCTTACATTAGTTGATATCCCTAAAATTAGTTTACATAAATATTCATTAGAGTAACCCCTCTCACATACTTCGTGTTCTAGAAGCATTTATCTTGATTCAATAATTTCATTGAACAAAATAAGGCTACAAATTTTCTCTGATTTTTAAGCAGGATTTTTTTTAGATTAGAATACAGCTTATCAAATACTATTTAAGTCAAAATGTTAACACCTCCAGGATTTGGACCCTACAAGTCAGCTTGATTAAATCTTGATTAATTTTTTATGACTGTCTTAAGTTAATTGTTGAACCAATAGTTGGGTTTTCTTTACAATATGTGCATTTAATATTTTTCAAAATTGAGTAGTAGTATGCACCCAAGTAAGTTATGTTAAAACCAGCAAGTATTCTTGAACAAATAAAATGTCAACCTTTTGCATTAATATGCAAATTACTTGAGCTCATATTTTCCATCAGTTCTACACATTCTAAATGGTCAGAATTTTCTAAATAATTAATATATTTGGAAGAAGGTACAGGAAAGGTGGAGAAAAACATATAAAAGGGGGACAAACACAATATGGCCTTTACAATGAAAAGAAGAACACAGTTCACACTTTACACTGCTGCCAATGGACAAAGAGGTAATGGATGTCTCTTAAAGAAAATTTATCATCACCGCCCAATCCCCCGACCTAGGTTTCATTCTATCGGAACTCATCAGGGAGGAGTGTGAAACGCGCAACGCAACTTCCTAAAAGAGAAAACCAAAAAAACACAAAAGAGGAGAAAAAAAGGAAAATGGTAAAGAATAATAATAAATAATAGAACACGTAGATAGGAACAAGTAAAAGGTATAACAAAAAGGACAAAACAGGAAAAGGACATGGATGCGAATATATAATGATATGACTCTATAAGGAAAACCTCTTTTCGCTTTATGAGGCAATTGTATTATATTTGGAAGAAGGTATATAATACAATTGCCTCATAAAGCGAAAAGAGGTTTTCCTTATAGAGTCTAAAGAATTAATAGTAACACTTTCAGATTAAATTAAAAGCTCTAATTTTATGCTTGATTGTATTCATAGCTTATTTTTACATTCAAGTAAATGCCTCAGTGAAATATGAAACCAAGCTCCTGACACCTGCTTATATCATCTATATACAATGTGATTAATAATTGTATACAATAAAGTCGTGCAATCGAATCTACACTGAAAAAAGAAACTAAAAGTCTCATAACAACACATTGCTGGGATCACTTCATTATTTAGATATGGCTATATTGTGGGTTAGCATTGTGCATGCGTCATTTGGCGTGCCGGATACATGAAATGTAACACTTGGTTACTTGCTGTGCTTGAAAGTGCCTAGTAAAATGGGGGACCAAAACACAAACAAGGAAATAACCGATATGATTATGATTTACGGTGAAGAGTGACAGTCTTTTCAATGTTTGCACATAGCTCATATTGAAAATAGCCACCTTGAAAATGTAGCTCACATGCCTGAGCGAATAGAATAACCGTTATAGTCTCACACAATACTCAACATATTTGTAAATTTATATGTATAAAAATTAACCAAAACTTATAAAATATGTTTCTAAATATCATCCAATGTTGATTTAAATTTTGTTAATAACTACTCTTTGTATTTAAACATGGTGTCTACTCATCTTGACCAATGATGCCAACTTGATTGGAAAGGATGAAGATTAAATTCCCTGAAAGTTTGTCATTTACTGTAACTTTACATTACATTTACTGTAACTTTACTTTACATTTACTGTAACTTTCAGGGAATTTAATCTTCATCAGAGAAGTTTTCATCCTTTCCAATCAAGTTGGCATCATTGAAGACAACATCCTCTTCAGTCTAATTACTACTACTTCCTGAGGAAGGTGCTTTAATAGCATCTAAATATTGAAGTGTGTGTAAATTTGTGTTAGTGTCTTTTCTTTTATTTGTGTTCTACTTTTTTCCTAATACTCTATCATTTTATTCATTACTAAATGTTTTTGCTCAATGCACTTTTTTCATACATAATATAACATATCATCTTGACCAATGAAATCCCCGACCNCTTTTTTCCTAATACTCTATCATTTTATTCATTACTAAATGTTTTTGCTCAATGCACTTTTTTCATACATAATATAACATATCATCTTGACCAATGAAATCCCCGACCTTTTCCCTGATTTTCCCTGATCATTTCCTAAAATTCCTGACTAAAAAAGTATGTCACATCCTCCTAACTCCCCCCCCTCCCTCATTTTTCTATTAACCTTTTTTATGAATAATAATAATTTTTAAAATTTGAATTTTTTAAAATTTGTATTAAAATTGTTTACTATTAATTAAAAATATATTACACAGCTACAAACAAAAAAATGACATTATAATTTACTGATTTAATGATTATCGTATTTCATATTTTGAGTAAAATATCATTTTCCCGGATTTTTACTGTGATTTACCAAATTTCCGACTTATTCCCATTTTTTCCCGACCATTTCAAATTGCCGGCTAATTCCCGTTTTCCCTGATTTTTCTGGATGGCAGACACCCTGTTAAAATAAATGTCTAATTACTTTCAAAGCTTTGGTTGGAACAAAATATTTCCTCTAAATGCTTAGAATTAATTTTTTCTTTGATATGCAAATGAAAAGCTGAAACTTTTGGATCATTCGGGTAGTTCCAATTACAAAAAGGAATACAATAAGGATGTGCAAAGCTTAGAAGTTTCAACTTGACTTCGAAACAAATTCTGGATTCATAGTTTCGCCAATAAATATAATTACAGATAAAAGAGTACTCAATTTTGTTCAATTACTGCCATTCTGAGATGTTT
Organism: Timema poppense; assembly: GCA_902141375.1. Classification (NCBI taxonomy): domain Eukaryota; kingdom Metazoa; phylum Arthropoda; class Insecta; order Phasmatodea; family Timematidae; genus Timema; species Timema poppense. The sequence goes on from CABFOV010002663.1 coordinate 79,448, forward strand.
TGTACATTAAAAATTAATATTCATATGGAAAAATTCTGAAGTAGGAGATTGAATTGCATGTTATGATAGTAACTTGATTTATCAGATTAAAATGAAATGTTACAAACAATTGGTCTATAAAATATTTTCCCAGTAAATGTGGTGTATAAAGTAATATAAATGACAACAATATAATATTTTTTCAAGAATAAAACAATTTAAAAAAATACTCAAACTTCAATTCAGTTTCAAATATATTTAATATATTCGATTCGAGTTCACTTTGAATTAAAATAGTGGATTTTGTAAACCCTAGATCACAACATGTGAATGGCATTATTGTCGCATTATTGTTTGGAATGTCAGACAAACCATAACAAGCCATCCCAAAACAAGGTGATCAAACCCCAACTTATGACATCAGACACTTCCCGGTAGATCGCGCTCAGGATTTATTATCTAGTTGGTGTTGGTACAGCCAGCCTAGATTTGAACATTGACCAACCCGTCACTAGCAATCCAGTCTATTGCATGCTTTACACCTTATACATTGTGACCATTAGTGCTGGAACCAACCTATGATAAGAGTTTGTGACCCCATATATACCTGCGCAACATTGAAAGGACCCATCTGATCCCCAGATTGGCCGATGCCAAAGAGGGTGTCACACGTGTTTGCCTCGACGTCCACCACCTTGACTTTATGGTTGTAAGAGTCCGCCACGTAGAGTTTCTTGTTCTGGGGACTCCACGCTACCCCGAGGGGATGCTGGAGTTTCGCTTCGTATTGTTTCCCGTCTACATCTCCGAAACTGAACAGGTTCTGAGAAAGCATACATA
>CABFOV010002664.1:10860-36784 GCA_902141375.1 Timema poppense
CAACCTTTCCAAGTCCTAATCCATTAGAGTAATTAGTACTTAAAGCGTATAACCCGAACGGGTAGTAAGACGCGGTGCTAAATATTATATTTAGAAATATTTATAGATATAGTAAAAGCTTCTCAGATAAAACAAATGTTAATCATGGAAAAACTAGCTTTAAAATTGCGTTACTCGTTGCACACATAGATAGCTTCCAAATTTTTTTTCTTACAACTTTAATAATTTATTTACTTTTTATTTTCAGAGAAATAATTGTATGAAATGTTTCTTAGGGAGAAGGAAGCGGCTGCTAGACCCTGAAACAGCAGCAAGACGTGGCTTAGCCAGAGACAAGCCAAAGGAGACCATCCCATAAGTAACACCTCCCCTACTCTTTACCTAATGGCTCCTGCGGGAAAGGGTAAAAGTAGCCCAACCATCCAGTGCGCCGTGCTGGGTTATTACCCACAGATTACATGACTTCCCTCGGCTCAGAGGCTCCGACCCACTTAGTCTCATCGCAATCAACATTGCCACAAGTAATATTAACGACATCTTATTCACTTTTAATTAGGACTAATGTGTGTCATAGAAATGTATGCATTTAGGTTACAGATATATATTTCTGCATAAACAGCTTTTTTAATTAAATTACTATTCTATGTAATAATCATGGGGCTATAAATAAATCCGAAAACTTTTATTCATAAGGACTACACACTATTGTATTCTAAAGTAAATTGGTTTTTTCACCTAAAATAAACTGTATTATTATTAGCACCGCGTCTTACTACCCGTTCGGGTTATACGCACTTACGCTAATGTGAAATGGTAAGGTGATTGTGAGATGAAATGAAGGACCTACAGTTTAACGTGGAATCCGAAACACGGTGGAGGCCTGGCATTCCCCACATTCACAAGATGTCTTGTCAGAGGTGAAGTAAGTGTTTGGTAATCAGATAAATCTGTACCGGGACCGAGGATTGAACCCTGGCCGCAAGCATAGAAGTCTGACACCTTACCCTTAGACCGCCAGGTCACCAATAAACTGTAAACATCAAAATGGTGGATATATGCATTTTCTGATATCCCCACGTCTTACTACCTGTTAATGTTGTATTGCATATATCCATATTTACTCTAATGGGCTTGGGATGAGTAAGAAAACATCTTAATGGTAACCTAGTGACATTTGCGTAGAATGCGATTGGGAAACCATTTAGGAAATATCATCTTCATTAGACCCGATCGGGATTTGAGCTCCGTTTTTGTCTTTATCAGTGATCCAGTATAACGTGAAAGTGACGCTATAAACCAGAGGTCCCTAACCTTTTGTACCTTAAAGCACATTCAAAACTAAAGGCATTGGAGTTGGCACCAATAACATTTTCAACTAAATTTATAGCCGAACATAATTCACACACAAAAATACATATTATTTTAAAACATTTCGAGTTTAACATTATTATTTTTTAATTCGTTTATAAAATAACGCAAATGGTACACACGCAAAGTTAGTACAAAACCAGTTTAGACAATTGAAACCATTTTCCCCAAATGAAAAGTCAATGTCAATAAATAAAAAAATACTGCTCTATTTACGATCTTGACAAGACCAAAATAAATACACAAGGAAATATTTAACTACCAATCACCATTTTCGTGCTTAGGTACATTTAAAAAATATACGTTTATTCTTTTATTTATTCGGGCAACAAAGCCGGATACACCCATGTCAAGATATTTATAAAGGAAATAGAAAGTATTTGCATGGTATTAGTGAGTATAATACTAGTTCCGAGTAATAAAGTACACTTTGAAAATGAGCCGACAAAGAAAAAGGAATGAGAGAAGAATTGATAATAGGGGTGCTTTCATTCACCAAATTCTTGAGAACATCATACCTGGAGATAAGCACAAACTTGATTTTGGTCGGATTTTGGTTGGAGACCCGTGCTAAAGACCATTCGAACTGTGAAGTGGGTTGATGATATGTTAATGTAGCAAAATGTACTGATAAAATAGTAGTATTTTTCCTCCTAGATATTTTATCATATTTTATTCATAGCAGTTACCTTTCATCTTAGATTCTTAGATGAATACAAAATATGTATCGGGTTGAAACTATCAAGTTTATTAGCTATTAAGGCGTTGAGACTAAGGTAGGCAATGTGTAGGAAGGGTGGTAGATGAGGACCACTTTGGTCTTTAACTTGGAGACTCAAACTCGATCTTAATATGGGTGCAATAAAGGAGATTTTTCTTATTAAATTTGGTTTATAAACCTTTCCAATTAAGATATTTGGCCATTATTTTAAGTGAGCTTCACTTCTCCTATTTTGTTTAACTATCAATCATTATCAATCATCATCGTCATCAACCGTTTCCAGACTGTGGCCATGTCAGTTAGAGTAATATTCCTCCATCTTCCTTTATCCTTAAACAATTCTTCCTCCTTTAATTTCTTCCATTTCTCTCCTCTCACTTAAACACTTTATTATCTGTTACTTCCTATCTTTGTTGGCCTCATTTGCGATAATTTCCCTACATACTTCATATCCAACATTATTTTTGGCATCCTCTCTTTTTCCATCCTCATTACATACTCGCACCATCTCAGTATTTCTTCCTCTACTATATCACTTACTCCCAAAAACCCCACTCTTCCCCAATTATATATATATTCCTGATCCTCTCTTTCTCCTCGTGACAGCAAACATGCTCCTCACAAATTTCATTCACATGGCCTTCACCTTCCTAGTCTTACATTCAAGTCCATGTTTCTGCTGCATATTTTTCTCCAGCTAGCTAGTTTTATTTTCTGATGGCTAATGCCACGTATAGTGAACATATATTTATTTGTATATTTTTTATGGATTTAGTTGAATAGGTAAGTCTTGTATATATTCTATGAACAAAACTTACGGTGAGATCAAATCTTAACATTTCATTTCAAATTGAGTTTTGTTATTTATGTAGAAATATATTTTTTTAAATGTGTATTTGTCAAATCAAATACATTTGCTCCTTTTATTTTTAAACTTGTCAAAATAAATAACGCGAAATGACAAAGTGATAACTAAACTAAAAATGCCATTGCTTTATTAACTATATTGTCTTATGTTATTGAAAAATTAGGCCTACATTTCATTAAAAAAAATAGTTAAAACATGGTGTGAGCTGGCAAGTGAGCTGTACCAACCAAACGGCCACCACCATTTGCCATTATAGTGCCAATATTTGCGGAGAGAGTGTGCCATCTGGTCAGCACAACGGGCCTCTCAACTATTAATCTCAGTTACCTAAATCGGAGCTGCTACTTATTTATTTATAGCCTGAAATAACTATGGGAAGACTAGAAATACTTATATTTTCTAACAAATACATTTTGGCACCTACAGTGACATTTTATTCTTATTTTAAATCTAATCTGTCCGTTGATTTAAGCTTTTCCTAAGCTATGTTATTGTATGAAATAAATATTGTAAAGAAAGTATATTTCATCGTAATTTTTGTTTTCATTAAAATTTTAGACGAACTTGAGAAAACAAATAATTAGCTTTTAGTTGAGAACCAAATAAATTAAAATTCTTCTTGAAAACATGGATGTTTTATTAATTACCTTGATCCTCAGAAGACGATTTTTTTTAATATTTGCATCTATGTGGGGCCTTTGTATTTAGAAAATTGCCCGGTTTGTTTAAAATTTATAATAGTAACACACAAATGAATACATGGGGTGGACAGACATATATTTTTTAGGGAATATATAGTAACATTAAAACTATGTGAAGAGGACCTCATTTTTACTGTTTGCACGCATTGAACTAGAGTTTATATTAATGATTAAAAAACTATGGATGGATACTATTAAATACATCAATATGAATAAATGTGCAGGGTATATTTTGAAAAATATTTCTTGATTTTTTAAAAGGTTAATTTTTACTGAAAATGTTTATGAAACAGATTTATTCGGACGGACATTGACCATAGCTATGATGATCGCATTGATTGTTTCTTGACACCACGTTTTACTACCCGTTCGGGCTGTACGCTTATGTTGATAGCCTTAGAAAATATGAAGGCTATATTTAAAGGAAGTGTACCCACATTTTCGTGGAGGTAGAATGAAAACCAGCCTCAGTACAGCCTACCAATATACGAAAATCGATATCCCCATCATTGGAAGCAGTGGTGGACTTTAATGTTTTTGCGCCTAGGCACAGTTATAATATACGCCCTCCCCTACCCCCATTTTTTTTTCTCAAGAGCTATAGGAAGTTTCGACAGAAATAAGTGTTTGGGGGGCGGAGTATAAGTTAGTATTCAAGAAAAGATTTCTACGGAAGATAATCAGGCATGTACAATATGCATGCCGTTCAGTAGCATGAGTTAACATTATGAAGATGGGGAGACTGAGGTCAGTTACAAAGCGATTGCAAAGTACAGTTATTTAAAAATAAATATTGTCGTTATGACTTTAATTTGAACTATTTCAATAATGTTAGTCAATAATTTGTAAACGTAATTATTAAAAGCAAAATATTACAACAAAAATAAAAATAATTTTATACTAAATGTACAGTCCCCTAAAGCCGCCGCCCCTAGGCCCGTGCCTAGTGTGCCTGTAGTGTAAATCCGCTTCCGATTGGAAGTATAGTCTACTGCCTACTGTCTACTCTCTACTGTCTACTAGTCTACCTTAGACCATGAAGCCAGTGAATAGGTTGACTATAGAAATTATATGAATAATACAATAACTAACAAATTACATTTTATTCTGAAAATTAAAAAATTACACCTGGACCAGGGTATTTTCAGAATATGATATCTAGATGAAGTAATCCTCCCTAAAAAGCATAAATAATAGCTTTGGCTATTTGATTCATAAATTACATTATGAATACGTGTAAATTACGCTTCTATATTTCATAAATAATTCAGTGATAGTGTAATTAGCTTTTCTTTAATGAAAAAAAGCATGTATCACATGTGAAATTAGTATCAAAATGTGTGACACGTGTCATTTTTGTTCCACCTGTAATATTTCACTTGTCAAATGAGGCCCACAGAATGTTACGATCCAAACCAACTTTTAAGCATACAATGCGGTATTACGTCCAAGCTGATTGATGTAGTTAATAATAATAAAAATGGTGTTTTAAACTGTTTTATCAAGTACAGAATATATATTTATAAAATTCCATCAACGGGCAGCCCTTCACATTTCTAGCTTAAATGAAACAATAGTTAAACTGTAACTAAACAGTGTATAATTAATTGTTTTGGATAATCATGTAAAATAATTTCATAACACAGCGATGAGTATTTTTAGATGGGTGCATTCAACACATATAAGCCCTATAATAAATAATCATTACATTGTTATGAAAAAAAATACGTATACCGATTGAATAAATAAGTCGTTGCTGAGTTACGAAAATAAGATTTCACAGAGGAAATTGTACTAATTTTTAATTATCCATACAAATGTGTCCCTGATAATCATGATATTTATTAAATTGGCAGATTTCAACAATGAAATTCATATCTACGATGATAATTTTCTTTTGGAAAACAAATTTCAATTTATTTAAAAATTCGTTAAATTTTAAAAGTTTATAGCTATAAATGAGGCTTTTGTGATTAATTAAAATACTAAATTTGAAATTTAGATTAATTATATTTATATTTTAACACATACGATCATGGATCTACAAACAATAAAAGAAAATTGGATAGTTTCACCTCTATTTAACAAAAGATGAATGGTAGCTTTGATAAATTATTATTATTAGTTAATAATAAGAATGAAATAAAAAATAAAAAATTAAAAAATAAATTAACAGAATTCACCTGGAAATTGGAAAACACTAAATGTGTACACAGCCAATTTGGGCAATTTTTTTGTTTTCGTGAACTATTTATTCTTTAATAATCCACCAAATATATAATTGCATTTAAACAGTTCTTTAATAAAAAACCTGAACTATTAAAAAACGTTGGAAATTTAATTAATATTATTAATTTAAATTGTATTATTTATTTCAACGACATTAAATGATAACACAGCAATGAAGTTTTGTCAATATATCAAAATATTCTCAAGACCATAACTTTCTACATTTAATTTGAAATACATTTTCTTTTATTATATTTTTTTCTTTCTCAACCCAAAAACTAAAATTGAAGCAATGGCTAGATTTAATTTATTTTAAACTAAATCAAGGTAATCGATTTGACCCTGATAATTAAAAATAATGCAATTTTAACAATCTGGTTTTATCATGTTTTGTACCTATTATTTTTACTGTACAATTGAGAATAATGGCTTGGTGCTTGTTTTATGATGCATTATGACAAGAAAACAAAGATAAATTTATATTTTGTTTATCATTCCTAGTCTCATGAATATAAATTTCAGAAATAAAAACGCACATAACCACAATGGACAAAGGGAGGACAATAAACTAACCGGTACCAAGTTTAATGGAAGTGCGTAAAAAAAATATCCATTTAAAATCGTCCACATAATCATCCATTTCATAAATTTCGAAATATTATGTTTCAAAATGTAACTCTTTACTTCATTATTTGTTTAGGTCATCAAATAGAAAATAAAAGAGGCCTGTCTATAGTTATTGTATTTATGCTAATTTTGGTTTTTCATAATTAAAATATATTATTTTTCTAATAAAATTTGAGAATTTGGTGGATAAATGTAACGGAAAGCAAGCTAAGCCTCGAATTTTTACAGTTATGATAAATATTTTTGATCCAAAAAATAATATTGGCCACAAATATATATATATATTTTTTTTTAGCCATTCGGGCTAGAATTTATTATAGCTTACTACATACTGAAATCTCTCAAACTCTAGAATGTTAATCATGAAAATTTCCTTATTTGACAATAAGCCTGGTGAATAAAGAGAAAAAGTCATAGTCAAATTACGTATTGCGCATAACAGATATTACAAAACAATTGTGAGCACATTTGTAGAAAATTAAACTAAATATATCCACTAAAGTTATGTTTTTCTATTTTGGCCAACATTTTTGTTGTTATAAAATCTGAAAGATAAGGACTGTATCTTGCGTTTTCTTATAACCAACCTTTAATTCCATAATATAACATAAATAAACTCTCATAATTATTTAAATGAAAAGTATGTGTAATTATGCTGACCTTTTAAAAATAAACATAATCCTATTATTTAAATGTTCTAATAATATTCTTAATCTTTGCCTTTATTTGATGTTTATAGTAGTGTATAGTCTACTAGTTAATTAAAAAGTTAAAATGTATATTATACAAACATCACAGTAGATAAATGAAATAACAAAATTAATATGAATGCAACAAAATACAGCTCCGAATTAATATTGTTAAGCTCGAGGAAATTTGGCTATCAAGTTAATATATTATTTAAAATTATCTTTTTTAAATATTTATTAAAGATCCATATCACTGCGCATTTTCTATAACTACATTTAAATTAAAATATCTTGGTATGGGTGGGCGAATTAAGGTTTATTTATTTTAAACTCACAATACTCATACTATATAAATGAAAAAAAAATGACACCTTAACACTGAAATAAACCCGGAAACCTTTGAATTAGTAAGACAATGCACTCACATTTTAAGCCAGTCAGTGAGGGAATATATTTAAATTAATGATTTTTACTTAAGGATAGCTCAAATTTAAAGTAAGGTATGAAAACAAAAGACTTTATAATTTCGATGGTTTAGAGATATAGACACTCCATTAAAGAAAAATAGTTTCAATGAACAATAACTTTTTTCTGTCAATGACAGACCTTTTGAAGAGCTTTGTTTGAATCTCCGTGGCACCAATATGTTTATTTTCATGTGGTACGTAACCAGTGGAGAGAACGGGTGATTCGGATTCAACCATAAGCTAATAGCCCTCTGTGCACTAAGCATTCTCCAATAATAGTAAATTAACTAATTTGGTGCTGGAGTAGCCAGAAACACGGAAGTACAACCGACCTCGTAACGCGAAATTGTAATCTTATCTCTAGTGTCCCAAGAACTAAGGGACGTTCCGAGTTGATTCGAGACTATCGAAATCTACCGTTGAGCTCAGATCTGATCCAGGTTTAACAATTTGTTTGTAATCTGGTCACGGTATACTTGGAAAGGGGTTGGGTGATATTAAAATTAGATTTATTAAGGTGGGATGTAAATAAACGAAAGTGAGGTCTTTATTTTTGATAAAAAAATTTAACATAGGCCCTGATAACCTCACTGTGTTGACGGGCTTATAAGCTCTAATAATAATATTTTTTGAAAATTTTCCCTTTGGTTCAAAACAAATTCCTTCATTAAATAATTATCTTGGTACCAACTATGGAGCTGATGGTAAATAACAAAAGTATCCAGGCCACACAAATAGGGAATTTGAGATCTATATAGAATGTGACTGGGTTGGACAGAATCAGTAATCATAATAAAATAAGGAAGTCATTTTTATCACGAGTTTGTTGAGGACAGAAGGTTCACAACTTAAGCCCCGTCTACAGAGTCCGTAAGCTCCACATCCGTATAGGTCCTTAGTACTTAATTGTCCTTAGAAATGGAAATCGCGTCTACACAGTCCGTATCCTTTGACCGTAAGTCCGACACTACATCCAATTGAACTTAAGAATTCTAATGGGAAGTTTAACTTATCAAAGCAATACCACTCTTTCAGAGAACTTTGTATTTCTCAAAATACTTTTTCAAAAATGTCACTATTCTTATTTAAAAAAAATCTTAAATAACTCCCTTAGTAAAACTATAATTCTATTTTGTATCTTTCGCTTACATTGGTGCTTTAAATGCAATGCGTGAGCACATATTTACTTTGCTGTTTTATATGGTCTTTAGCAGTCCACATCGACTAGTCCTTAGAAAATTAAAGTTGAGTCAACTTCTACGGAATAGTATGGTCTATAGACTTAGGACTATGTAGACAGTTCAATCTGTTAGTGTGAAGTCGATCTATTACGGACCACTTTAAACATTACGGATACAGATTCTGTCGACGGCGCTTAAATTGGCTTGGGCATGTGGAGAGGATGGTTGAGAATAAAGTTGCAATGAGGAGATTGTACTGGAGGCCTGAGGGTACGAGATCGGCTGGTAGACCTAGAAAGAGGTGAAGAAATGGCGTGGAGGAAATTCATAGGATAAATAACAGCCATCCGTACAGAATCTGAAAGAGAAAGGAAGTATCATTGTTCTTGGAGAGAAAAGGAGGGTGTTTCAACTGACAGGCTTTTAACTGGGAGAAAAATTAAGTAAAAAAAAAAGTGATAATATATGTAGAAAATTAAACTAAACTTAATATAAACAGTTCTTGATTTATTTGTCATAGGCATTGCAGAATTAGATCATTTAAAAAGGGTTTATTCAAATGCCATTTTATCCATAACTGTAATTCAAGAACTTTTTTGATTAATATCTGAAGAAAGTTAAACTGTACGTCTCTAAGTGGTAAAAAGCATATGTCTAAATTAGAGGGTATCCTTTAAAAAAAAAAAAATTAAACAGATGACAAGCTGATACGATCGGATCACAGTACTTTATACAAACCGGTGAAAAAACACACAAAGGCCTTTTTTTATCTTACTGTTTTCTGTTTAGCAAGTGTTCGAATCCTGATGGTGTGTGCCCATATGCTTTTTTCCCAATGGCATCTATAACCTTCTACACTCAACTGTGGGTACACTTTCTCAAAATGTTATGTTTTTTTCCTTACATTAGCTTAAATATGCGGGTATCTCGGATGGGCAATAAGACTTAAGCAAAAGAACATACTTTCATTAAGCATTAAATTTACTTAAATTTATTTTTTTATCTAAAAATATATTAGTCATATCCTATATAAACGCCCAATACATATTTACTTTCTCAATATCTTACAGGTAGAGAAAGTATTGTTATCGTCAAAAAAATCGAACTCAAGATTTTAATGAATGTCGACGTTTCATGACCCCCCGAATCCGAGACAGTGGTTTCTGAATTTCCATTTGTCTGTCTGTCTAAAAATTAAACAGATGACAAGCTGATACGATCGGATCACAGTACTTTATACAAACCGGTGAAAAAACACACAAAGGCCTTTTTTTATCTTACTGTTTTCTGTTTAGCAAGTGTTCGAATCCTGATGGTGTGTGCCCATATGCTTTTTTCCCAATGGCATCTATAACCTTCTACACTCAACTGTGGGTACACTTTCTCAAAATGTTATGTTTTTTTCCTTACATTAGCTTAAATATGCGGGTATCTCGGATGGGCAATAAGACTTAAGCAAAAGAACATACTTTCATTAAGCATTAAATTTACTTAAATTTATTTTTTTATCTAAAAATATATTAGTCATATCCTATATAAACGCCCAATACATATTTACTTTCTCAATATCTTACAGGTAGAGAAAGTATTGTTATCGTCAAAAAAATCGAACTCAAGATTTTAATGAATGTCGACGTTTCATGACCCCCCGAATCCGAGACAGTGGTTTCTGAATTTCCATTTGTCTGTCTGTCTGTCTGTCTATCTGTACCTCCAACTAGAGCCTAAACTATTTTACCGATAAGGCTAGAACTTGGTACCTAGGATTTTCATAGGGTTGCCCCGAGGTTTTATTTTAAGTGGATATTTAACCCTAAAATTAAGGGTAGTTTACTGAGGGGCAAAAAGAGAGAAAGTCGATTTTCTCAAAATTGGCTCTAACATTTTTGATTAAATTTCATTTCTTAACATTTATATATATTACAAACAAAATGGTTACTCTCAATATTTCTACAAATTATCTTAAGGGCTCCGGTCTGATGAGTAAATTATTATTTTTTTATCATATCTCTGAAAATATTTGATTTATGAAATTACTTATTTCAAATATGTAGATATTTCTTATAATACAAATATTTTATTCGGAGAATAATTTTATAAAACAACTTTCAAGCTATCCGAAAATATTTATATTTTTTAATTTTTCGAACACAAAAGGTAAAGTATTGCGACCTTAAAAAAAAATCTAACCTGAAATGTTGTTGGATAACGACGTCTCATGACCTCCCCGAACACTTAAAAGTGGTCTTTTGCAATGCCGTCTGTCAGTGTGTTTGTTTAAACTTAAAATTAAGAGTAGTTTAATAAAGGGCGAAAAGATAAAAATTCAACTTTCTCAAAATTGTCTTTAACGGTTTTGATTAAATTTCGTACCTGGCTATTTTCATTTTCCCATGAAAATAATTTTAAGGTACTTTACAGAAACTGAAATTACCGTATCTCCGCAAATAATTGAGATACAATATAACTTTTCATTGTGAAATTTTAGTACTATAAAAAAAACTTTTATATGAAATGTAATTTTATAAAACCAATATTTTCTGAGATATTGGCAAATATATTAATACAATTTTGTGAACCTTAGTTGTAAAGAGATACTACTTAAGTATTAACGCAATAATTCTACAATGCCATAGAGTACTTAAATATAAGAAAATCTCTAAAAATTTGTTGTTTTTCCTTGAACCTCTTAGGAGAAATGTCTGTACAACAATGATCTATTTCCATTTTAGACTCGATAGTCAATATTTACATTTTTAATTGGCCAAAATTTATAAATGAGGAATTTAATAGCATTGCGATGAAATGAAGATGTGCAACACCTAATAAAATGTCGGAAATTTTAGCCGAAAGTCGAACATGAAGGGTTGACCCTTGTGGACCCAATATTAATCCTTTTTTAGCGGCCCAAACATACAAATGAGGACATTAGTTCTTTAAAAATAAAATTATAAAATTTAAAAACGGGACTCAAAGTGTTTTACATAGGTATAGTGCAATATATATACTTGGGTTTGCTAGTGTGTATTATTTAATTTCACATATATTACGAGCTTTGAGTAAATCTACATTTTTAAACAATAGAGCGAGAAAGTCCATGCGGTGTTCCGTACCATTTATTTTAATTACTTTTTCATCTAAAATATATTGGTCATATCCTAACGAAACGCACTAATACATTAAAAAAACAAACAGTGTTAATCTAAACTACATACATGTATTAATGGACCATCAATAAACTACGATTAAGCTAGCCAATCAACTCAAACATTTAGCGATACTACATGTACAGCAGCTTGTAATTTATCACATCTTTTTCCTCACAGCAAAATATTATTTCCTAGATTTACAATGTAAGCCGATAGGTCATTATGTGATACTACTTAGAAGCAGCACAAAACCCATTTATGTATCACGATAGCTCGTACAACTACTGTATACAAGTTTGTTGCACAAACGATCGACCGACAAAATTTACAAAAGCCAAGTTATTTATTAAGAGTTCTGGACAGGAATTGTGGCTATGTGGATCTTTTTAAACAAGTTTTTGCTCACTGGTATTTATTTTTGCAACATATAAATTTTAAAGGTTTGCCTCCAGCAGGATTAGAAACAATGTATCTCAGACTGAATCGAAATATCTCTAACAAAATTAATACGATAACAACTACCTTAAAATCATGTTAAGATATTGTGTCTTTTTAAGTGGTAATTTCATTTTACCAGTGTAACTTTGGTATAAATTGGTATAAATTTGTTTTTTTAGGTGTTGAACATAAACTATATATTCTAGTACGCATATAATTTTTAAACACAGGTTGGTTTAAGTTTTATTCTAGACGAAGCAGCTATATTAAGTGATGGGTCCATCCACTAGGCTAACCTAGATGGTTGCTTAGTTCGCAAAGCTACTAGGGACGCAATCCAACACAACTTATTTTTAATATTTAAAAACTGAATATTCTAAATATATAAGCTAATAAATAAATCCAAATAAAGGAATAACATCTAAATATTTTATCTACCATTAATAATAGATTTATGTTGTAAATACATATTTTTATTTAATCATTCTTATGTATTTTTTTTAGACATTCAGGGTTGCTTTGTTGGTAAATTACTTTGGCATTTAACTTAATGATTCATAAAATATTAATATAGAATCAAGGTATTAGGTTTTATTAAATACACAAATTGAAGAGGGTGAAAGGGGTGTCAACACTTAATCATTCCATTTTTTTTTTAATTTTATGGTATTTGGCATCCCATTAATAGTATTTTGTGTCACGCAGGGGGTTCGGTTGTACTCTCTGCAGATCCGATAGCTATGCCACTGTTAGTTTTATTATTTTATTTTTACTACACAGAGTACTACTAAATGACAACTCGTAAGTCTCGTATAGGATGCATGAAGAACTTTGTTGCGGGATAGAGTGCCTCATATCATTGGATTATCGCTGAAAATAATGACCAAACATTTCAATTCCACAGTGTTCCTTTATTTAACGTAATCGGAAATTGATATTTCGGCTCTAAACGCCCAATTATAGTTAGAACAAGAGAGAGATCATACAAATTATATGGTTATAAATTAAATCTATAGATGTTGCACATTAATAAATATATATTAACGTACATATACATGTGATGTATATTATATGATACATATATGTAGTCCTAAGTAAACACCCACCTATATTTTGTCTATGTTACCATCCAAACCCGATTCCAGGACAAACTAGATCGAACTAGGCTGAATTTATACGCCCTGAGGCTCTTAGCTAAGTGTTTAAAATTATATCTGTATTAGAATAAGTAATTTATGTTCGACGCATAAGAAACAAATTTCTACCAAAGTTACACTGGTGAAATTAAATTACCACGTGAAGACACACGGGGGCTTAGCTAGATTAGCCTAGTCTAAATTAGTTAATCCGGAAACTTTGTCCTAGCTCATAGGATAAATTAGAGTAGCCCACAATTTTATTAGACCAAGCCAGGGATAGGTTAAGCTAGGTTAGGTTAGGTTAGTTGACAGCATTTGCGCGTGAACTGTGAATGATGAAACCTTTCCAAGGTCGATTCATCGTATGGATAATAAGGATGGCTACTAGTAGTGCATCAGGCTATATCGGTTTATCCTATAAGCGGCAGAATGTGTCAATTTGGCCTAGTCCGATCTAGTTTGTCCTAGAAATTGGATTTGGACTGTAATAAATATATATATATATATTGTATAAATAAATAAATATATAAGTATGTATGTCACCTTTATACAAAATGTGTGTTTGTCGAGGATTTAAAAAAGAATAATACAAAAAGGCAAATTATTAAATTAATGTAAAGGAATAGAGATAAGGTAGGTATCTGTGATAATACAAATATAGAGAATGGATAGAAAGAAAAAATATCTAACGTTTCGAGTCTCAGAACCCTGAGTCAGAGGAAAGCATGCTGGCTTGGTATTGCGGCTCTAAAGTTTGGTCACCCCCATTGGGATCAGATACGTCTATGGATTCAAGCTTGTGTCTATTTATATCCCCTCCCCTGTTCAACATAAACTATTACACAGCTACAGTGTCAACAAAAGCATCATTAGCTGACACTCTGTGCAAGCAAAGTTGGGGATAGTAGAAGTAGAGGAATGGGGTTTTGAAAGGGTGAGATATAACCAACATCATGAGACTTCACTTGGGTTTATCAATCGATACTACACGCCATGTTGTTTTATAATTTCCTGTCAGGTGAACACGGTGGAAAATACAATGCAGCTGTTGTTTACATGGCCTTTGATGACATCTGTATACAGGTTTAATGTTCGTTAAAGACACTCTTCGGTCAAGTTAATTTGATTACAGATGGTCACTTTTTTTTATAATGTGTTTAGGAAAGACCAACATATATAAAAATAAATACATGGCTAAGTTAAGATATACAACCTGCTTACCAAATATTTTGTAATTTACTTTAAGTAAATAGAAAATTGTGTATCTCTGTTTTACTCAAAGAATTGACAGCAACCTCTTGGATTGCCAATTATGTTTAACAATTTCAATTAATTTTAACCCGCTCTGGTGGCCGCATGGTCTAACGTGCTATTCTAGTGTTAAACTAGACTGCTAAAGACAAGGAGGAAGGGTTTCGATCCCAATCAAGTGCATTGAGGGTGGCTTCCCCTAAATGGGTTTCCAAGCGCCATCCACGCAAATGCAGGAGCACATTCTTTGAAATAAACCCTACTGATCCCTAACACATTAGTGTAATTAGGACGTAGGCGTATAACTCGATTGAGAGTTAAGTCGAGGTGTACATATTTGTATAATAAGTTTTGTATAAAGAGTCTAGAATACTTACTTTCAAGTCCCACATTTATCAACTATAAGACCTTTTAAATTATTACTAGGCCTAGTGTTCATAACAAGTCATATAAATAAATGTTCACATTTACCAATAAAAATGTGTGTGAATTTAGTATTCTCTAACCCGCCTCGTTGACGTAGTTAGCTAACGCACTGGTTTCGTGTTGAGCTAGACTGCCTTGGATGGGGAGAAAGAGGTTTGCATCTCAGTCGGGTGAACTGGGAGAGCGGTGGGGGGAGGGGTGTTCCTAAATGGTTTTCCACTCTCCTTCCGTGAAAATGGGGGCTTACTTCCTCTAAATTCAGTTTTTCTAGCCCAATAGCGTAATTAGTACTCAAGCGTATAACCCGAGTGGGTAGTAAGAGGTGGTACTAATTAATAGTTTTCTCTAAAATTTAGTGACAAAAATTAACTTATTTAGTAATTAATTATCTTCAAGGCAAATTCTCAATTAGCACCATTATCACGCGTTGGATTTAGTGAGGTAAGATATAAGATACTACATTTTTATGATAGAGATAAAGCCATCAAAGCTAAAATAAAGGCTTCTTATTCCGGAAGTTAAGGAAGAAACATCTTGAATTACAGCAAAAAAAATTTAAAGAATGGGTTTTGACAAAAGATTGTGTATACGAATTTTCCTTCACTTTAATAGTGCACGATTATTAAGAACATGTTTGTGTTATTTTCTTAGAGATATAAACTCACGTATAAGTGAAATTTAATACGTATACAATAGCACTAAATTGAATTATTACCAAAGGAAAATAAAACTTAAAATTAAAACAAAATGGGTCATAATAATGATTGCTGTACTTATTAGTTAATATTTTATCAATCTTGTATCAACTCTAATGTAGTTATTTTTCTTTTAAGCGACCCCTTTCATAGAATTTGATTGATATTACATCATTACTATCTCATGATAATATTACAAAATTTTTTTTTTAAAGAAAAAAAATTGTTTTCTTTATTTTTCTCTGCGTCTAAAAGATATCGATATGAACAATCACTCCTTCTATATTATCGCTTACAGACATGTTACGACCAAAAATAATTATCTCCAGCCAATAGTTCTCATTTTATTGTATTCCCAGCATATGGATATTTACTAGCTAAAAATTATATTTTATCAAATATTTATAAACCATATGCGAAAGATATAGATTATTCTGCTGTTAACTCCTTTTATATAATATTTCAAAAAAAAAATTAACTTTTTTATTTCGATTTAGAGCCATAATAAGTTATATTTTTTAAATATTCTCACTATATTTTTTTAAGAAATATTTAGAACAAACATAGTGCCTTATGCTTCAAACAATTTCAGGGAGGTTTTTTAAGAGTAGTTCATGAAAACTTTTCTTTAGTACTGTCACTAAGCACTCTGAAGTTTATACATAAATATTGACATTATTCCTCCAACCGTAATCCTCGCTTTATGACGACCAGTTTGATGAGCATTGGGATCTTAACAAGAAGACGCAACCGACTAAAGCTGTCTCACCACAAAAGCTCCAGGGACTTTCTACATGATGAAAACCATGAAGGGATTTCTTTTTTTTATATATATATTTTTGTGTGGAAACCTCACCCTCTCACTCCCCATTTGTATGGAATGTTTTGATTTTCTTTGGAGCTATGAAATAGCAAACAAAAGCATATTCCTGCCTAGGTCCCAGCTGGCGATCTCTGCAAGCATTACACATTCGTAGTGCTGACGGCAACCAGGCTGTTTTATGGCACAAGCGGCAATAAATCCGCGGCTATCCCAACCACCAACACGACCCAGACATATATACAAAACAGAAAACGATTTAGGAGGTGAAATGCAGATCAGTACAAGTCCCTGCTAAAGTTGCACCATGATACAAACTTTCAATGGGGAGCGGGTAGAAATGCTAATAAAACAAATTCTTAAGGTTGTGAATCTAATATTACACAAAATAAAACCATTAACACAAGGGTATAGCAGCTTAGTCCAGTTGGTAGAACAATATCATGATATCAATATCAATCCACATTGAACATTAGTTTTGTTTATTCTACCTCTTTTTTTTTATATTTAATGTGGGATGGATGAAACTACGAACCGGGGTTTTTATTTTTATAGTTTTGGGAATAACAACCTCTTTTGGACAAAATATTGCTTCAGTAGATACATTTAGTTTAACTTTCTACATATTGTAATCTAAACTGTTGATGGATTACTATCATAATCCTTGCGGTATTTGAGGACAAAATGTTTAAACGAAGAAAGAAAACTTGCAAAACAACACGTTGACCTTGGTGGATATTAATTTTTTTTTAAATTACTTTGTGTAAAGAATTAAAATATATTTGTCTACTTATGTAACATCTTATTTTTTGGCCAAAAGAGGTTTATTTTTTGTTTGAAAATCTTAAATAGAATTTCTAATCTTAACACGTGTTTTCTTTTATCTACCCTTTAAAGCAAGTTTTTTTAAAAGTTAAACTATAAAAAAATAATAATGGTAATAAAATTCGACATGAAGTCTGACACCAAAAACCAAACGATAATATACTTACTTTGAGTAATTTTGTCAATAATCTATTTAAAACCCTATATTCAACTTGAGTTTACATTTCCGGTTCTATTATATTTTTTCAAAGTGATTGATTTGTTTATAAAACTATGACATCTAAAAATTGATTAAACACAAATCGTAAAAAAAACTATATAAATATATTTTAAAGAAGTGGAGATTATGTAATATGTTTTTTTACATTTTACTAAACATGTGATTTCATTAATTCATATACACCAATTACCAAACATAAATCACGCTCTTTGCAGTTGCGTTGTCATAAAAAAAAAGGTAGTTGTACTATACGATGAAATATATTAAAAAGCGATAAGTGTGCAGTCAAAAACTTGAAAGGACAAATAAAAATTTAAGTGGTAGATTTAACATATTTAAAAATAAAGATGTAAAAAAAAATAAAAAAATGTTTGGATTGGTTCTAGGCTTGGCATATATTTTAGTTCAATATAATACCATGTTTGGTAGTTAGTTGATGAGATGTAAATTCTTAATCTAGCAAATAAAATAATCAATAAAAGAAATATTAAAATATAATACTGCTCTCTTTATTAAATTCAAGGATCAAACATTTAAGCCGACTCACTTATATCAAATCCGCTTGCTGTTTGCGGGGAAGTCCAAATGAAGAGCAAGATGCCAGCGATGATGAAGTTTGTCCCTTTGAAAGGGACGAGTGGTTTAGGCAACATGGCGGAGGCCCGCATGTAGAGTTCAGCTGATCCACACCATGTAGAGCTGAGGAATTCTGCAACCACACGAAAGGAAACAGTCAGGATATATATATATCCTACTACATAGGACTATGAAGTTTAAATTTGTTACAGAGACATAAAAAAAAAATTCAATCCGTTTGGTCAGCGTTCTAGTAGGAGTTCAAGGTTAATCGGATGAGAAGGAAGGATTGTCGTGGGAGATTGTGGCTATGTGGGTGGGCTTAACAGTTTTGTCCGGGAAAGAGATGTAACGTTCAATGAGAACTTTGTTGTGGGGTAGAGGCACGGGTTGGACTCTTAGCGACGTTGTAGAAACAGGTCGCAAACAAATTTGTCACTAAGGATGTCCACATTTCATGATGACGAAGTCGTCAAAATAATAAACTTTCTTGAAATATGAATTTTAATTATTTTTATTGTTTTGAAATGATTAAAAATGGGCATGTTTACGGTAAGTTCTTATTTCTAACGTTAAATTGTTGTGTGTTCCCTTTAAATATAGAGCTTAATTCACAGACAATTATACATTTACAATTTGTTTTCATATTTATATGTAAACCACACGTGTGGGGACATGGGCTAGGTAGTCATTCGTGCCTTGCAGAATTTGTCAGCGGTGGAGATTGAATCAAAATAATTTGTACAAAGGGTTTATACCTAAATGGTTTCTCACTCTACCTCCAAGAAAGTTTGGGCACACTTATTTGTATTAGCACCTTCTTCGTTCCAAATATTATTGGTTTAAATATACCGGCATCTAGAACAAGTAGTAAAAGAGGATGTGCGTAATAAATATTGTAATAAATAAAAAAATAATATAATAATTTCTTTTACAGTGTGAAAGAGATTTATTGTTATCTCTCTCTCTCTCTCTCTATATATATATATAGTTTTTCTAGTATCAAGTGTCTTCTGTCATCTTATGCTGTAACAACAATAGTTAACATCAGGATGCATAAAGATTGTTGTTTTTGTTGGGCGCCACCCCTAATATCTAGGAGAAAAATAGTAATTAAAAGAAAGAAAAAAACAATGTACCTCGGCTAATTCAGTCAGTGGCACTAGGACTCTCAATACTCGAAACCACTGGGTAAACTTAAAACTAAAAAACATGAACAATTTAGATAAAAATGGATTGTTGAAGTAAAATGTAATTTAGGCTACAAATAAAAAAAAAAATGTATAAAATAACAATCGATGGGACTTTTGTGGATTTATTGTGGTTTCCCTTTTTTCACATCCAAATCCTACCTATGGAATTCCGGTTAGTTATAATCCTAATTTAACAAAGTATAGAACAGTATTGTTGAAACCAAAAAGAAGAGAAAAAAATATACAATAATAAAATTAATAATAAGACATAAAATAAAATATTAATTAATTCTCTGCATTAGTCTGTCTTTGTGGAAGTAAATGAATTCTAATTTTTATAGGAGAAAGAAAAAAAATGATTGCAATAATTGAAAGTTGAAGAATTGGTTTGACCTAACCCATGAATAATTAGTCCATATTGAAACACCATCTTCATAAATTTGTTTCACATCAAATTCTTCCACCATTTAAACGAAAATAAATAGTATAGTTCTTGCACACACACTTAGCTTTCCATTTTTGTTACTTTTATTTTAATTAACCACCTTACATTCACTTTAAAATAATTTGAATTGGGAGCTCCACAGATTTGGCTCCATGTTGGACCAACACCCGAAGAAGAAGACCTCTCTCCTATTCAAAAACCTTCCAATATTTAAAATTTTAAAATGTTCTATTCTTACTTCCAAGTCCAAAGAGAAAACAAATATATATAAAAAAACGAAAATAAATTGTTGGAATGGACTAGCGAGAAAATAAAATGAAATGCAGGTTTAATATAAATATTGAAATATAACCAATTGAATGTGAATAATGTTTTATAAAGAATTAAATGTCTATTTCCTTCTGTCAAAATTAAAAACCGCGCTCGTTTTTTCTTCCTTTCTTCTTCTACAACCACGAAACTCGCTACTCCCTTGTTTGATAGAACTGCGCATGCGTTAAAACAAACATGGTCGACGTTAAAAATAAATAGAAAAGTCAAACACACTTCTTAAAAGGATAATTAATATGATTAATAAAAGGTAAGTGTTCTTCCTTAAATCAAAATTCCTTATTCAAATTATTTAAAACAATGTTTTACGTTGCTCCTTCCGTCCTTTTATTTTATTTAATATATGTAAATAGTATCATTAGTCAGGCCGGCAACCAGCTGGCGAACTTCGAAGATTTCACGCGAAAAAAATTGAAAATTGTTCACAAAAAGTAGAAAACATAGGGAAATAAAAGGTAGGGTGGCAAATTACGTTACAATATACCTATTAAAAGAATATTATTTTTACATTTATTTTAATTTTACATTTAGGTTATTTTTAATTAATATAGTTAATAATTAGCACCATAGCTTTTAAATGCTTTATCCAAAGTCAATGATAATAAGAGTAATTTTAAGGGAAGGTTCACCCCTAATTCATGAAAGGAGTTTAGGAAAACTAACATCATTAAATCCCATGTTGATAACCATCTTCAATTAATACGATAGAGATTAAAATCTCAACATCTCTATCACCAGTAAAACGAGTGAGATTGATGCCCTAGACCAGGAGTCAGCAACCATTTTTGATATCACGTTCCATATGGGTTTAAAAACAAATTTGTTGGGATAGTTTGTAAAAAAAATATCGAGCTAGAATTTTCAGTTTTATATTACCCATATATTAATTGGTTATTTTAAAATTTCGCTTTTTAAGAACAAAATTGTTAGTTTTCTAAATCTTTTGCGGACCAGATTATATCAGTCAGTGGGCCAAAGGTTACCTAATACTGCACCTAAACTATGTAACTACTTGCGTGAGTTCCAATCCCATTTATGTAATCTATGTTAAACACAGTATTTAATTCTTTTAACTCAATTAAATTGTTTCTTCAAATCTGTTCCAATATATTTCTTTAAAAATTATTGTCTTTATTTAAAAACAATTTGTAAGTATTAAAACCTTTTAAATTTTTTTTGGCGTGGTTGGAAAATAAATGGTAATATATTATAAGGTATATCAATAGAATTAAAATAGATTATGGTGATATTCACGTAGCTCGACCTTTCAAGTATCGACTCGCCGATATTCTTCTTTAGTGTAAGTTTCCTTCACCCTTTCCACACCAACTATGTCATGTGGATAATGTAGAAAAAGTTTAGCAATGGCTTGGAAACTAAATCAGTTGTTTATGTTCCTCTAGGGGAACATTCGCCCCTCCACTCCCACCTTTTTTTTTTTTTTTCGTACTCGCACGCTCACATTTCATGTGAACTTTTGAGTTGTTAATATCTATCTTTTAAAAAAAAATTAGGTCGTATCGGGAACAGTGTACACATGAGTGGAAAGTAAAGATAAGAATTTGTAAATACAGGTTTCAAGATTGTCTGGCATATGGAACCTTATATATGCATCCTGGATCATACAAATTGTAAACAAAATTAAATTCATGTTTAGAGAAGGATCATTTTCAATTAATTTTAGTAGAGATATTAACAAATATTTAATGAACTAGTTTAAATAGGTAATAATTTAAACGGTAGTTATAAATCACTAAGTCTAAAGTTCAAATTTAATGTGTATTATTTTATTTTAATTAAAAAATATATGTTCCAATAAACAATGTGTAAAGCATGCTAAATGTATAATAGAAAAGGCCCATTCTTTTCTGTTTGTCAAGTATGAAGTATTTTTTCCTATTATTTTATTTAAATAAATTTTTACCCTAAAAAAGTGTCCAAGGATCTTTTAACATATTAAAATTTAAAAAAAATTGCCTACTTACTGCATCTTTCTTACTATTATTGTTATATTAGATCCTTTAATACAACCAAATACATTAAATTAAATAGCGTTCATGCTCTATGACTAAATAAATTATAATTCTCCCTAGACAAATAATTCTGTAGAATATGGTTTACAGACAATGTAAAAACAAGTATAACACAATATTTCCCTTGAAAGCGTATTGAGGAACTTTAAAGAGAAACCTTCAATTAGTCATTGATCTCTCCATTTTTTATTAACTTTTGTCAACTCTAAGGCTAAGCCAAACCCTTGGGATATTTTTTTTACAAGCACAAGCGAATTCCCTTAAGGAAAGTCTCATTTCATCGTACAAGGCCTTTGCTACATTGATCTTTCGTGTCATAGAACCGCCACCATTGAGAATACACGTACGCTTTACTAGTTTCATTTGTGCAGAATATTAAGTCCTGTTTATTGGCGGTCCCGATTGGCTCGACCCAAGCGCATTCCATATTTTAATTATCTACGTGAAAATTGTGATAATTTATACGTTTTTTTTAATATAGTGAGAACAGTTCTATAAAATTGGGTAGGGATTAAATTAAGTAATAAAGTGATATTGTGCCAGTATACTTCCGTAAAAAGTATGAAAAACTAGTTCAACTTAGAAATCATTTCATCGTACAATTGTTCAGGAATTTAACCTAATCCTCATCCATGACAGTGATCTTGTAGGAATAAAATAATTCTTAGGTAGACATATAGATTTTAATTTTCTTTACATGATGATATAAACAGTTCTTGAATATCTGTCAAGAATTTAATGACAAAATTTTCTCTTCGTTTAAAAAAGTTTGTCATTCAATGGCATATATTCTCTTAACAGATATTCATGCGTAAGAAAAAAATTAGTCATAGAATATAATAAATTGGCTTTTTGTATTATCTAACATTTGCTGCTTTGTTTTGTAATGTTAGTATTTGTATACAGTATATATGTATACACAGACATATATATATATATATATATATATATGTTATTGCACCGTGCACAATTTGAAATTGGAGAAGAACGAATGGTAAATATTTAAAGTATCTTTAAGTTAATATAAGATTTTAGTTTTATTAATAAATAATTCTAACAACGAAGTATATAAAGCCGGGAAAATAAGACAATGATGGTGATACACAGATTGACTGGCTGAATGATATGTTTGTCGTGACTAAAAGGATTGTTTCCTTATTATATTACCATTATTAAAAGGTTTATATGTAATTCCTTTAACTCGCTAGGTAGAGATAGGGCAACAACTAACCTATATAAAGGTTTGATGCATAATTATTTGGTAGAAAAACTTATGCATTTAGATAAAAAAAAAGTCTACAGAATAAACTAAATATATTAATCTATGACCTAGGAGAACTTTTCTATAAATATTTTGA
Organism: Timema poppense; assembly: GCA_902141375.1. Lineage (NCBI taxonomy): Eukaryota > Metazoa > Arthropoda > Insecta > Phasmatodea > Timematidae > Timema > Timema poppense. The sequence continues at coordinate 34,610 of CABFOV010002664.1, forward strand.
AAACATTGTAACTACAATACCTAGTTTATTATTCTTAATGATATTCAAATTTAATATGGAATAATACCAACATGCAAATATTTCTTTAGGAATTCAAAATTATTCGATTCAAGACTGATTCAAAAAATCTGGTAAATAAATTCAATATTTTGTAATAGTCCATGTAAATACTTTACTTAAAGCAGAAAGACAGGAAATTTCAAATTAATAATACATTTATAAACTATTTCTAATAAAATATAATCAAGCAAACAATGAATAAAAATGTTAGAAATTATCTCCACTCGTGAATACCGGTGCACACGAATTGCGGAACAACTCAACCGGGGTTGGTAAAACCTTTATACGAACTTGCGGGGTAAAAATTAAATTTATAGTTAGTTTGTTTAAAATGGAAAATGGAGGTTAGGCTAGATTATATTATGTTAGGTTAGGTTAGGTTAGTTTAGGTTAGGTTAGTTTAGGTTAGGTTAGTTTAGGTTAGGTTAGTTTAGGTTAGGTTAGGAATCAAATAGCCGAAGCAATTATTTGTGCTTTTTAGTGAGGAACTCTACATCTAGATATCATATTGTGAAAATTGAAAAATGACACCTGGACACATTTGTAGCAAACGATTTCCACACGTCCATCACAGACTCTGCCTTAAAATATGAGTGAATAATTAACCTGGGCACAGGACGATTCCTGAATAATTCAGTGGTAGAGCATTGGCGTAATAAGCCAAAGTCCCCGGGTTCGATTCCCGTGTCCAGGTGTCAATTTTCAGAAATAGGTTATGTTAGGTTATGTTAGGCTAGTTGAGGCCAGGCTATGTTAGGTTAGTTGAGGCTAGGTTAATTATTTTAGGCTAGGGGCTAGGAGTTGAATAGGAACACAGTTTTCTCCTAATCTCATGTACACAAGATGACAAATATACTTAATTCCACAATTCGAGTGGGCCCTGATTGAATGCCTGCCGACAGGTATACTTTATTCCGCAATTCGAGTGGGCCCTGATTGAATGCCTGCTCACAGGTATACTTTATTCCGCAATTCGAGTGGGCCCTAATTGAATGCCTGCTAACAGGTATACTTAATTCCGCAATTCGAGTGAGCCCTAATTGAATGCCTGCTAACAGGTATACTTTATTCTGCAATTTGAATGCGCCCGTTAATACAATTAAATGGAGCATAGCTCAACAAGTGATATTTTCATAAATCTTCCAATTATTTCCATTCGCGTATTTGAAAGTGTTATTTTTCATGTAAACCATCCAATTTCGGGAAAATATTCATGGTAAAAAATGTTTTGAGCAATCTCTTGGCAGTTTCCTTTCTCGCCCGCTCCCACGTGTGACCCCAGGAAATAGAAACGGACATTACGGAGCAAGTGCACTAGTGTGAGTACTTCATGTGAGAAATGTAGAGCACAGATGTAGCATTAAGATTAGTTACACATACACACATTCACATACGTTCACACAAACAACTTATTTTTTACTGTGTTTATGAAAGAGAAATGATACCACACAATAGTACAAGTTTTCTCATAGCTTTATACACATTTTCAAAAAATAATATTTCAGTAAACTAGCCCTGGATAAATTTTACTCATGAAAATCAAAACACTATTTGAAATTCATTTTAAACAATCGTCAGATAATAACTTTAAATATAATCGTTTAAGCCATTTGTTAAATATTTCAAATTTTTAAAAATCATTCATCAATAAACCACCATTAATACATTTTCTCTGAAAAAAAAAGACTGTTTATTTATCGTGTAAGACATTACATAATTTTTTTCTTATTTCTGTACAAATTCACTAAAGCTATTTTCGAAACCTTTCGAATATTCAAAAAATCTGTTGTCAGTAAGTTACCCTTAATTTAAATGCAAGAGACATAATCACAATTTAGTCATGACATAACAAATTATTACCAAGTAATGACCAAATCAATAAAACTAAAGAAGCATGATGTGTTGTATGTAAGTAACTAATATTTATAAGTTTTTTATTTTGAATGTTTACTCTCAATCAAGGCGACCCTCTCTCCCCAGTAGTTCCAGAGATACCTCTGGGGGTGGTGAGGGGTATAGGGGTGTTAGAAGTCTAGCACCCGTGGGTAATTCCCACTAATCCCCACCCGAAGGGTGAAAACTACCTGGCCCCAGTGGGTTCGGAGATGTGTGTGA
>CABFOV010002664.1:36843-66109 GCA_902141375.1 Timema poppense
GAGGTTAGTGATTTAGGTTAAGCAGTATGGGTAATTTTAATTTGCCTATGTGTATACCGAAAGCTTTAGCTATGTCCATGTGAAATTTATACTCAATCGGTGTATTGGTTTTTGAGTGAAAGGGTAAAATAGATTTATAGCACATGGCACAATGACAAAGTGACTACTTCCTATTATAGATTAAAGATGTATTTGATATATTATTATTAGCACCGCGTCTTACGACCCGTTCGGGTTACACATACTCACGCTAATGTGTAGTGATAGGGTGATTGTGTGAGATGAAATGGAGGACCTACAGTTTAACATGGGATTCGAACCATGGTGGAGGCCTGGCATCCCACACATTCACAAGTTGTGATTAATACACGTTTCTTTAGAGGTGAAGTAAGGGTCTAGCAATCAGATAAATTTGAGTCGAGACCGAGGATTGAACCCCAGACCACCAGAACAGAAGTCTAACACCTTACCCCTAGAACGCCAGGCCACCCCTTGTAGAAGATATGGGAACACACAATACTGTAAGACTCCATTTTTAGAGCTCGGGGACACATACCACGTTTAGATCCAACATAGTCTCGAGTTCAAACCGTTTCATGATCACAATACTTTATCTGCAAGAGAGAAAAAAACTCTAGATTTGCTAAATTTTATTTCACTTGTGTTATTTATTCACTAAAGGACAGTTAGACAAAGATTATTAAAAAAATAATTAAAAGGCTTAGATAATTAAGTCATAAATTAATGATGTCACACATAGTTTATAATCAAGCTCCATTTAAAAATATTTAACTTTTTCTTACGTATATTTTTGGGTTGGCTTAGTGATCTTTTTAATTAATGAGGATTCATTTTTACTCAGGGGAAAATACATTACCTGATTAACTGAATTTTACTTCAGACAAATACATATTAAATGAAAGCGAACTTAACAAACTTTTAAAATGTAAGGCAACCTTAAAATGGACATACTATGTTTTGCTTTAGAGCCTCATATATGTATGGAGAACAAAAAACAACTACTTTGTATTGTGTATGTGTGAGAGCAAGAGAAAGTAAAAGAGAGAGAGGGAAATAAGAAGGAAGGTGTGGGTGTGGCGTGGCGTAGGAATAGTAGGAAACAGAAATAGGGAGTTTGTGAAAGAAAGAAAATGAAAGTTAATGCCATTCTCCCTTGCGGAAATCTCACCTTACATGAAATATGGGAAACATACATTGAGGGAAAGAAGGGAAAGGCACCATTTTATATTCGACGGCGAAGGTGAAATTATACCACTTTCTTTTTCATAAATCATGTACACACCGGCTTCTTTTTCACGAAGCGGGAAACCAACACAAATATATATTTTTTAGGGATTACCGTACAATTCATGTTATCATTTTAAATGAAAGGAACATAGAGCAATGTTATATAAGACAATCTCTTGCAAATTTGATGTTGGAAAACCATCGAGAGAAAAAAAGTTCAATCCGGCGTATCCAACTAATTTGTTATGAAAGAAAAATAAGGCTGAAAACTATTTCACTACCCTTTAATTTCTATCGTATTTTTTTGAAAATAAATAATGTAATCTGGTTTCAAAATCTAAACTGCCATAAATTATTATTATTATTATTATTATTATTATTATTAGCATCACGTCTTACTACCTGTTCGGGTTCTACGCACTTAAGCTAATGGGTAATGGTAGGATATTGTGAGATGAAATGGTGGACCTACAGTTTAACGTGGAATCCGAACCACGGTGGAGGCCTGGCATTCCCACATTCACAAGATATCTTGACAGAGGTGAAGGAAGGGTTTGGTAATCAGATAAATCTGTGCCGAGACCGAGGATTGAACCCCGAACCCCAGCACAGAAGTCCGACACTTTACCCCTGGACCACCAGGTCACCCTAACTGCCATAAACATTGTCCATTTTATCAATAGCTTAAGCTAGGATGTTCCTTTAGAAAAGATTACCATTCGTATTAAATTTAAAAGAATTTTAACGTGAATGCGCACAAAGTATTTTGGATATTTCAAAAATACTCTACCAATCTAACTATACATTGATTGAAAGTTTACTTTAGTTCATATATCCAAACAATAACTAACATAACTAATTATTAGTTAGACGAATTTGCTTCAATCAAATTCTCTAATAATTTATTTGCTATCGTTTTCTGTTTTTACTAACTTATCCTATAAATGACAAATTGCATTTATTCTCAACTCACATTTTCACAACAACTGTGGTCGCCCTTTAAGGTGAACTACTTTGTTTACGTGCCAATAGTTACGGTTATCAATCAAAAATATAGACCATATTCTCGCTTTTGTTTTATATGCATATTCAAACATTGCCAAAGGTGAACTGACGTGCGTTTTTCTAAATTGTTTCATACTCTTAACTTTACGCAATAGGAGCTAGATTTCCTCAAAATGTCGTCCTTTATCATCTGTACTCCATTAATGTAAATAAGCAATCAGCTATGATGGGTAGTAATACTTGAATCTAAAAAAAAAGTTTTATTTTCTACTATGCATTCAAATTAAGTGATGATTTAACGTTTAATCTAAAAAACTAAATATACAATTAAAAGATTCGTATCAAAATGTGCCAAACTTTAGATCCGTAAAATTAAAGCTAAATACCATAAAATTAAGTGTTAAGGCCTCAACAATCAACAGAAGCCTATAGGTTCGAACTATTAAAGGAAAATATAAAATATCGTCAAAAATCGTAAATATTTTTAAAACAGCGAAATTTATCCTAAATTTAACTTTTATTCATTACTTTCCATAGTTAAGATAAGTTATAAATTTAACCATTTAAAACATATATTTTTCCATTTCGTAAGAAACTAGATGCATCAGAAAATATTAATATTAATTTCTCCACGAGCACAGGAAACATTCTATAAGATAGTCAATGTCACTTGTTATGACATGCTTAGACAAAAAATGAACTTAAAAAAACATTTTTGTAGTAAATAATTCACTAGAATTCCAGAAATATTCAAATGTAGCATACATTTGTAAAATTATTTTTTTCTAAATAATATGAAAAATTCAAGATGATTTAATGAAAAAAGTCCCTTAAATTTATGTTAGTTTCTACTTTTTCAACGATTAAGTCAAAATATCCTTATTCTTTTAAACTCAAAGCTATTTTTTTAAATATAGAAAATTAAAGACTTCTAAGTCAAATGATGCAATAGACACTTATAAAAATAGTTAAATATGTACATTTGTAAAATAGTTTTTTTAAATTCTATCTTACAGTTCTTAAATCAACTATTTTATTTGACTACCTCGTTAATTTGACAAGACCCAAAGTATTTATAGCCCAATCCTTAATTTGGTGTCCGAAAGGTTAAAAAATATATATATATATATATATAGAGAGAGAGAGAGAGAGAGAGAAAGAGAGATATCTAGATATATATATCTTACTCTAATCACAGAAATAGGCTTTTAATACTTACGTACAGTGGGTAGGATATGATGACTAAAAAACAAAAGAAGTTAGCTTGCTTCAGCGGAAGAACAGTCTAGAGCGTCACTCTTTCTTGAAAGATATCTCAGATTTATGATGACAAAGAGGTCAGCATTATTTTCATAACTGTGTGTATGGGTTTATTTTATTAAAGGGTTTCCTGCTCTCCTGCCATGAAAATGTACGTACGTACCGTCCCGTTAATGTAAACATGCTGATATCCCGGACAAGTAATAAGTTACTGTGCACAAAATTCAACCAAACACACCACCATGATTTTATTAGAGGCACTACACTATTGATTAAATTAACGCTGTAACTAATTTTCAGGAAGACCAATGCATATCAAATATATATTATCTTCAATTTATAACCCAATTCAGTAAGTTAGCTGCTGATTTATACATCAGATCACCTCCTGTATAAGTTGCGTAAACCATGCCATAAGCTACACACCAAATAATTATTAATCATTTTATTAATTATAATCTGAACAAATGGAACCATAAGACAATTTTTTAGAATAACTTCAGTGTAGATAGCTATATATCAATCACATAAAGATTTTAAAAGAATCCTTACTAAATATTTAAAAGATATCCGTATTGGAACCAATATTTTCTGAATTAATAATTTCCAGCGTTTTAACTGTTGTTACAACAGACATTCTTATTATTCCCTTAACGTGGTTCAATTCCGATAACGGTGACCTGGCGGTCTAGGGGTAAGGTGTCAGACTTCTAAGTTGGCGGCCGGGGTTCAATCCTTGGTCCCAGCAAAGATTTATCTGATTACCAAACCCTTCCTTCACCTCTGACAAGACATCTTGTGAATGTGGGGAATGCCAGGCCTCCACCGTGGTTCGGATTCCACGTTAAACTGTAGGTCCTCCATTTCATCTCACAATCACCCTACCATTACACATTAGCGTAAGTGCGTATAACCCGAACGGTTAGTAAGACGCGGTGCTAATAATAATAATAATAATTCCGATAACATAAATTTAAATTTAAGAAACCGTCAGGGAAAGCCTTCCAAACAGATTAATTTATAGTTTAATATTGATTGGATTTTATAATAAGGTCGTACGTTTATTTTTCTTTAGCTTTTTTTCTTTAAGTGTTAGAGTTTGAGTTTTTCTTGGGGTATTAATTTAGAAATTAAGCGAAGAAGAATTATTCAATTTGCAGGAAAGCAATTATTTTATTGACTGTGGTCGTATATGTCAGTGAGTTAACAATTAACGTAGAAATCTCTGCTTATTTTGTAAAGTAAAATATTTTATTATGCTTTTATCTCATGTTGGGATGGATATATTTGACATTTGAAATAAACTGTGTGATAAAGTAAGCTTTGAAATCAAGCTATGTAACTTTGCTATATAGAATTGTGTTTATATAGATCGAGTAAAATTTAACTTAATTATTTCAGAGCAATTCAAAAACATTTTTAGCAATATACATTTGGTTTTAATAAAGTTAAACCGCCTCTGTGGTCTAGTAGTTTCTATCCATAGATTCAGAGGTCCCTAGTTCTATCCCCGGCGCTTCTAAATTTTCTGTGAAGCAGTGGGTATGAAATGAGGTCAATTCAACCTCTTGAGGACGAATAAGGAAGTACTTGAATGAAAAAGTAGATCTGCTCTAGAAAACTGAGATTATTGGCTAGAGGGTTAGTTGGGCTGATCACATTACACACTATAACGAGAATAGTTGGAACTAACTTCACCAAAAGACGTCCAATCGGTTGAGTATATGGAGTCATCCCGCATTCAAGCCAGAGATTTTCTCCTAAGGTTATAGGGTATATATGGTAGCCCATACTTAAGGAAACGTAGATAATGGCTTCAGTCTAGTATTATGGTTGTATTGATAATGAGCACGTTGGAGTTCAAATTCAAGTAATGCTTACTCAAGTGGTTATACCTAAGTGGTTCCATAATGTATATCCGCTAAGATATGGGTCACAACTCCTTTAAATTTTACCTTACCATTCTTATCCTATTAGAAAACCATAAGATTCTCCTGGATGGCTTTTAATAAGTGTGTAATGGTTAGAGCAAAAATATTAATACAAAAAATTACCATAGCAACATCTGATAGCTGATAGACTAAAGACGTTATTTTCCAAATTAGATTCCCAAACTCCCTCCATGCACATGTGTGTAATTTTCTCTACATTTCTAAATAGTCTATTTCTCATCTCCTCTTCATTAGTTTATCTAAATGAGGCTAGCACATATAGGTAACAAGACACATCTCTGCTAAAAAGGGCTGAAGAGAGTTAAATTCAATAAATGCACTAGAATTCCTCTGTGGATATGACATAATCCTACTTAGTTAATGGTATTAGGAACTCGAGAGTTTATTGCCGCACTTACAAAAGAACGCCACCTATCCTATTTTGAGAAATTTACATCCAGTCAATCTCATAACATCCTCTCTATTTCAGGTCCATTCTAATGCTATCCTTCCATCTGCGTCTTCTTTCCAATGGGCTCTTTCCTTTGGTATAGCCAGTCAATACACTGAATGTGGTTCTAGATTCTCCCATTAGCGCTGCATGTCCTACCCACCGTAATCTACAATACTTTATCATCCTAATGATATCTTCTGATGAATAAAGGGTATGTAACTCATTATGTAACCTCCTACACTCCCCAGTAGCCTCATCCCTTTGAGTAAATATCTAAGTAAATATCCTAAGCAGCTTTCTTCCGAACAGCCCTAAATTTATTTCCGTCTTATGGACCATATAATTCCACTAATTAAAAAAACTCTCTTGTAAGGATTTAGTTATTATTGAATACTCTATTTCGGAATCAAAGATTAGAGTAAAATTGACTACACCAACCTTACTGGCAAAATAAAATGATATCATATGAATTTTAAAAAAAGTTCCACATAGCCATTTCATTGAAATAGGGGAAATAGTTGAATGACCAACAAAATAAAATGGTGGGCTGAATCAGCTTGGTCGCTCAGTCTGTTGAATATTTATTTGCCAGTATAGAACTCATCACAACATACCCTGAAGCACAACAACGCTTAGAAGGGTACTAGTTTAGTTCCATACACCGATAGTAAAGAGTACAAAAACAAAATGTCAACGAATAGGAATAAATTTTTACTTAGTACAAATTCTATTATGGTTAGTTTAAATTATAGATCATAAATCAAATTGAATACGGCAGTTTTAAATATGCACATTGATACTTCCGTTTAAAAAAAACAACATATTCATCATCGTGTCTCACTTCCTGTTCAAGTTATAGGCAGATATCGTAAAACTACTCAAATGGTGTAAGAATCAGGAAGGAAGTATTTTATAGGCAATCTATTAACCTTTGCATGGTATGAGAGTGGGAAATCATTTAGGAATAAAATACTCTCAGTAGACAAGACTGGGAATCTCCCCGTCAAAAAGCAGGTCAGTTTAATACGAGAGTGATGCTTTAGACCTTTCGGAAACTGAAGAAAATCATACCTATATTAAAATTGTTTAAATATATATTCCGATGATTGAATTAAGTATAAATAGCTTGCCTCTATCGCGGGCTCAAACCCAGTCGGGGTCGCAGGATTTTTCCTGAGTGATAAAAATACATTGCATAACTTCCTTCGAAGAGGAAATAGAGCCATTTGACACATGTTGATCGTGATGATATGTAAAATGACCCTTGGAGGTATGAGAAAATAATAATCATGGAAGAATTGGTAAGTCCTTTCACTCTCGCTTATAGAAATTCTCATATGTTTATATAATCAACCGATTCAGAAACTATACGCTAAATACCTCAAATAAATAATTACAGGGGTGACCTGGTGGTCTAGGTTTAAGGTGTTGGCCTTCTGTGCTGGGGATCAAGGGTTCAATCCTTAGTCCCGGCACAGATTTATCTGTGTCAAACCCTTCCTTGACCTCTTACAAGACGTGTTATAATCAAAACTTGTGAATGTGTGGGAATCCCAGGCCTCCACCGTGGTTCGGATCCCACGTTAAATTGTAGGTCTTCCATTTCATCTCACAATCACCCTACCATTACACATTTAGCGTAGGTGCGTATTGCCCGAACTGGCGGTAAGACGTGGTGCTAATAATAATATTAATAATAATTATTATTATAATTATATAAGCACACTAATTTGTAATGGTAGGGTGATTGTGAGATGAAATGGAGGACCTGCAGTTTAACGTGGGATCCGAACCACGGTGGAGGCCTAGCATTCCACACATTTACAAGTTGTAATTAATACACGTCTTGTCAGAGGTGAAGGAAGGGTTTGGTAATCAGATAAATCTGAGCCAGGACCGAGGATTGAATCCCGGACTCCAGCACAGAAGTTCAAAACCTTACCCCTAGACCACCAGGTCACCATAATATTATTAATAATAAATAACTATAACAACACCCTCTTTGGGAAAAGGCCTCATTATATAAAATTCCTTTCCATCTTTAATAGTTTCAAATGTTAACGTATATTAAAGGAGGAAGTATTTCATAATTGAATACATTTACACTAATTCACCGGGACTACAGCTATTCTAAAACAGTTCTTGATCTGCCTAGCGGGTAGTTTAACACTTATTCCTGTTCCTGCTTATTCATCCGTTACATCATCTTCATCACCCAGTTTGTCATGAGCGCCAAAACTACGATTTAATATTTAGTCTACAGATCCATTTCCTGCACATGCTTTGAATTTTTATTTATAGTATGTGTTAATATAATTTAAAGCTAATTTGTATTGAGTGAATAATAATAATAATAATAATTATTATTATTATTATTAACACTGCGTCTTACTACCCGTTCGGGTTATACGCACTTACGCTAATGTGTAATGGTAGGGTGATTGTGAGATGAAATGAAGGACCTACAATTTAACGTGGATTCCGAACCACGGTGGAGGCCTGGCATTCCCCACATTCACAAGATGTCTTGTCAGAGGTGAAGGAAGAGTTTGGTAATCAGATAAATCTGTGCCGGGACCGGGGATTGAACCCCGGCCGCTAAGCATAGAAGTCTGACACCTTACCCCTAGACCACCAGGTCACCGGGTGAATAATTAAAGCCTTTACAAAACTACCAATTCAGCCACGCAGGGACTGCAAAATTTGTTTTATTCCGAGTAATATTTATCATTGTTTACTATTTAAAATTCACTCCTTCTATCAAATTATAGAATATCTTGTGACTTATTTTATTCTTTTGGGAGTTTTACCCTTACTTAAAATGGTGTTTATCTATTAGCTTAGTTATGTGTTTAAAAAATTAGTTAAGTACCTAAACATAAAAAGTGGATAGTTCAATAGTTTAAGTAAATAATACACCCCATTTTATTGGAATTTTATAAATTGATAACTTGGTGAGGCAAAAAATAGGGCTTGAGTGATCTAAGTAACTAAACAAGCATTATCTCTAACTTTCAGTGAAAGATTACAAGAGGTTCAAATAAGGCCGCTACACACGTACAGATACACCCGTGCGGTTCTAACTGCACAGGTATAATTCATTCGTGACCTAAGTTTACCTGGATGACAGCTCAAAATGTTACTAGAAGTAGTCCCTAATATATCACAACGCCAACAGCTGACATTTATCACTTTGGTTGACTGTAATGAAAACAGATGGTAATATATTAATGTGATAGTTAACCACAGTAATTTAGGCCAAAATTATTTATATATTTATTTGAGGATGGACACAAAGTTTATTTATCGTTTTATTCCACTTTAAAAAAATATTCACAAAAACCTCTAACGAACATAGCTTCAAAATGGTGACTGACGAATTTAAACCATATGATTGAACATAACGGCAAACAAGTTTTTTTACAATGATGCAGACACGCAGTTGATGAACATATTTTATTCAGTTAAATATTTCAAAATACGATAAAATAATCATAAAATAGTTTATTGTATGTAAAAAAAATGACAACAATTTTCTCTTTTCCAAGTAAATACGATGCTTGTATTAAAAGGTATTTATGTGTGCACTATATTACACAAAATCAATAACGTTCCAAAACGAAGAATAAGTACTTTTAATTACGTTTAAAATATTGTTTCGAGTTGGATAAAAAGAAATTATTAAAAAAAAAAATTGAATACTATGAGAAAACTTAAGTTTACGTTATTTTAAATGCAATATATAACAGGCAATTAAAGATCTTTACATTTATAAAAAAAACAGTGATCTTTTACAAGGGTTGGCAACCCAAAACCTAAACATATGATTTTAGAACTGTCATCCAAATAAAAACTTATCGTGAACGGAATTTATATCTGTAGTTATACCGGATGTGCTAGTGCATCCACTCGATACAGTTTTTTTTCCTTCAGGTCACAGTTTGTTGATTTTCTTTACAATGCTTTCTTTATTGGCAGCGGGATCGATCTCTTTTAGAGGCGTGACTATAGTCACGGGACTGATGTCTCCTGTGAAACTGCTGTGAGCAATCCCTCCGAAAGATTGTTTTCGATGATCTAATTCGACCTGATTATAGTCATTCACAAAGAGACTGCCAAGTAGCTGACTGCTAGGTACCAGTTCTTTACAATATGCAGCTACTTTTTTGTGTCGATCATGGTAGTCTTTTAATTTATTTTCCACGGACATTGTTCACCTTTTTAAAATTTCTACAAACTTTTCTATACATTCCCATTGGCTACCGCGACACTCTGCCATCATTGCTTACAACAATAAGTTTATAAAGAAAGAATAAAACTTATCTAATTAGTGAATGACGTGATGTCAAAACAACTGAATAGAACCGTCTGCTCACTTTAGTACACACGCTCCACTATGCCTGCACAGTTTGCTACGACGCAGGTATATCAAATGGAATTATTATTATTATTATTATTATTATTATCACCGCGTCTTACTACCCTATCGGGTTGTACGCACCTACGGTAATGTGTAATGGTAGGGTGATTGTGAGATGAAATGAAAGACCTACAGCTTAACGTAGAATCCGAACCACGGTGGAGGCCTGGCATTCCACACATTCACAAGCTGTGATTAATACTCGTCTTGTCAGATGTGAAGGAAGAATTTGGTAATCAGATATATCTGTACCAGGACCGAGGATTGAACCCTGGACCCTCAGCACAAGATTCCGACACCTTACCCCTAGACCACCAGGTCACCTCGAATGAAATTAACTATTCGCTTAGGTTGCCTGTGCAGGCCGATATTACTGTACAGTTATATCATCCACGTGTTCAGTTATACCGGACAGGCGCGCCTGTACAGGCAAACCTCACAACTAAAGTCTTTTCAGCGTAGAAATTGTTTTCTGAAAGGCCTTTTTCCCTACCAGAAATTTATTATATAGTAGGATATTGGTAGGAAAAGATACCTTTCAGGGAGTAGTTCCTACCGTAAATGAAGTATATATCTGTACGTGTGTAGCTGCCTCAGGTAGATTTCCTTGTTTTCCTCTCCCCACCAAATGCTAATGATGGTGTCGTATATATAAACTTTCTTCCTTAGTCTAACTATTGAATTTAGTTATTAATAACCCTCGTTTTTTAAGTACAGATAAGAAATTAGTCTTATAAAACAATATTTCAAATCATGACGAGTCGTAAGAAAGATAGTTCATGTTGAACTCTTTGAGTAAATGATATTTTTGGCTCAAGTACGTTAAAGTTTAGTTTTATTGAACCTCTTATAAACCAATCAAAGTACCTCGGTCAACGAGTGGTTACTGACCTACAAGCTGGAGAGGAGATTCCCATTCTACAAATTTTTACGCGTTATTACTGCTGATTAATGGCCCAAACATGTTGTGGATGAAATTACGTGGGCAATAAAGGATAGTTAGATTTATTTATTTTTTCAGTAATTAATCAACGAGCACAAAGCTATGTGTCTTAACTCCTGAATATTTGTTTGTTTGATTTTGTTTCTATTTTACGAGATTCCTATAGCTCTGTGATCTGATATATTTTTGTTGGGGTTTGATTCTAAAGGCTTATGGCAGTTCAGCTCAACAACCAAGGGGGATGTTTTTATTTTAATATTAACTAAACAAAGTTTTTAAACCAGCTATTTACATTACCTAGTTTAAAACTAACTTAATTCAAGATCATAGACAAAACCTATTACCCTAATCACGAATTAAATATTTTTATACACATTTCAGTGAACACATGGCCTAGCGTGCTACTCTTGCGTTTGACTAGACTGCAGATGATGGGAAGATTAAGGTTTGAATCTCTGTCGGGTGTACTGAGCGTTGTTTTACACTCTCCCTCCACACAAATGTAGGTGCACTTAATATATATCCTTTTTCATCCCTAAGACCGTTAGCGTAAATAAGTGTATAACTTAAACGGGTAGTAAAATGTTACGCTAAAAGAAAAAAAAACTCTTTTGAAAAGAAATAACCCATTTTCCCATTAAAATGTTTTTGGGGGCGTGCCAGGAAAATAAACGGTAGCCATCAAACTTGCTAGGTATGGGCATTACTGCTTGTGTGAAGGTGTTGAGTTCAGTTAACTTGTTCAAATAAATAAAATTGCACAAACATACACGCTCTTACAAACAGCTTTATTATCACTTATTTGAAGATACTTTCTTCTTTTCATAATTTAGGGATTTAGAACTGATATTTAAGTCTAGTATGCAATGCTGAAAGCATATCTATAAGGTGCACATATTTAATAAAAATACAACGTTAATGTAAACATTAAAGCGTGAGACTTTATAGGGAAATGTCTTGAGACTTTTATTTTAAATTGGCCCTCAAATTAAGGGTAGTTTACTAGTGTATGAAGTTTTTTAGTTTCAAATATTTTGAGAAGGGTTCTAATGATTTTGTTCAAAATGTATATCTGAAAATGGTCTGTTATGACAAATAAATAATGTAAAACTGTTTTAGGGGTAGGAATTCATTAATGGGTAGTTTACTGATAACGGATTTCTCAAAAACTTGACATATTTTTAAAATGGCTATAAAATATTTGTTATATGGAGTATTTGACATGTCAAACAACACTGTATTGATTTTTGGGATAAAAATGTGTTTAAGGGTGGTTTGCAGATGACTAATTTTTTTTAAAAAACTAATTTATAAATGGCTTTAGTGGTTTTGTTTAGAATGCACTGTGTAGATGGGAGCTCATAAATAACAATATTATGTTATTTTTGGGACAATAGTCTTGTTTACTAAGGATGAGTTTTTGTAAATTTTGAGTAGGGGACCTATTTTAAATAATTTCTGTACCAAATATGTTAAAAGCATATATTTGGGGACTATTATCTAATATAATTAATAATTTTAGTATTTTTTTCTCAAATAAATCAATTTAAGGGTAGTTCTTTATATTAAATACGCTTTTATTATTTTATTTTTTCCAAATTGGTTTTAGATATAGTTAAAAATGGGTGTATGGGAATAGTTTGTCATGATAAAAAATAATAAGATTTATGGTTTCACAAATGATAAATAATTTTAGGATGGTTTACAAATTATTTGTTTTTGAAAATTTGAAATTTGTTATAAAAAATTTAACAATTTGTTTTATATTTATAAATAAAGAGTTTTTATTGTTATTGGCAAGATGATGTGTGTGTGTTTGTATAATTAAAACTTATCTAAGAGTAGTTAACTAAAAACCTATTTTAACATTTTCTTTGAAACTATGATATTTAATATGAGAAAGCTAGTACGATTGTATCGCCCTTTTTTTTATTAGATTCATTTAGATACTTTGTAAACTTTTTATTTTGTCCAATCAATTTTCTTTCTATAAATTATTCAGATGTTTTATGCTTCAAGCTGATAATTATGTTCATTATAAAAGTTGATAAAATACAGACTGCCAATTATTATTAATTTTATTTATGTTGGTTATTATGGTATGCTTAGTAGCTCTTTGTAAAAAAATCTCTTGATAAATTACACAGTTAAAAAGTAAATGCTGTATTAAAAAGAAAAGGTTTGAGCTAATTCAAGCGGGGCTGCTACCTTTTAAAATGAATTGCCCGAAGCTACTTCCATTGAAGAAACTTTTTAATTATTTTAATATTCTCCTGAGGTAATAGAAGTTCAGTCCTTCGTCGTAGCCTTTTTATCCTCAAAAGAAAAATGGGATTAGAAATCAATAAAATATCAAGTTATTTCTCCAACTTTTAACATATTTAAAGTTCTTAATTTCAACTGAACAGAAACATTAATTAATTTTGGTCTGAAGCACCAATGAAAATACAACGTAACATTTTATAAATAAGCTGATTAAATAAATATAATATACAAACATTTTACAAGTTATAATATGTATTCTTTGGAGAACAGCAATTTTGACAAACACTGATTATATTTTGAAAATTGAAAAATAACACCTGGGCACGTGAATCGAACCCGGGACACTGATTATTCAGAAATGACCTCAACATTTAATCAATAACTAAACATTTGTATTGGTGGTTACGTGAACTAAAGTCCAGGATTTTCTAGTATGGTGTGCTGGTGATGGGGAATTCGGTGGTTAAATCCCGGATGGGTGAAAGAATGGTGTTTTTCTTCTTCTTAAAGTGTTGTTACACTCTCCCTTTAGACAAAGAAGTAATATTTCCTATAAATCCTATTTTCCTTTTACCATCCACACACTAGTATTTTAACGTATCTAAACTGGACGGTTAGTAAGGTGATTTGGAAAGAATATTATTATTATTATTATTATTAGCACTGCGTCTTACTACCCGTTCGGGTTATACGCAATTACGCTAATGTGTAATGGTAGGGTGATTGTGAGATTAAATGGGAGACTTACAGTTTAACGTGGAATCCGAACCACGGTGGAGGCCTGGCATTCCTCAGATTCACAAGATGTCTTGTCAGAGGTGAAGGAAGGGTTTGGTAATCAGATAAATCTTTGACGGGACCGAGGATTGAACCCCGGCCACCAGCACAGAAGTTTGACACCTTACCCCTAGACCGCCAGGTCACCGTTGGAAAGAATAGAAACACAAATAAATATATTTGTTTTATAAAGTTATTCATTAGATATCAGAAATGTATATGTTATTAGATATCAGAAATGTATCTGTTATTAGATTTCAGAAATGTATCTGTTATTGATCAACCACGCAATAATTGACCGCAATGGAAACTGCGTTTTCCTATAATACATACTTACTCTAGGACATGAAAGTTTACTACCGCACTTGAAAAAACACGCTACCTATCCCTATTTTGAGCTATTTCCACCCAGTCCACCTCACTACACCCTCTCTCTTTCAGGTCCATTCTAATGTTATCCTCCCATCTGTGTCTAGGTCTTCGACGGTTTTTCCTCATTGGATTTGTGGGTCAGTACCTTGAACAAGGTTCTAGATAATCCTATTCGAAGTCCTGCTCATAGTAATCTACGAAACTTGATTATCTTAACAAGGTATTGTGATGAGTACAGGGTATGTTACTCATAATTCTGTAACCTCCCCTTCTACCGAGTAGCTTCACACCTTTTTGGATCTAATATCTTCCTAAGCACCTTGATTTCAAACATCCTAAATTGGTTTTCGTCATGTAAGCTAAGATACAACGGTTCATGCCCATAGAGAGCAATCTCGATAAGAGACAACGGTTCATGCCCATAGAGAGCAATCTCGATAAGAGACAACGGTTCATGCCCATAGAGAGCAATCTCGATAAGAGACAACGGTTCATGCCCATAGAGAGCAATCTCGATAAGAGACAACGGTTCATGCCCATAGAGAGCAATCTCGATAAGAGACAACGGTTCATGCCCATAGAGAGCAATCTCGATAAGAGACAACGGTTCATGCCCATAGAGAGCAATCTCGATAAGAGACAACGGTTCATGCCCATAGAGAGCAATCTCGATAAGAGACAACGGTTCATGCCCATAGAGAGCAATCTCGATAAGAGACAACGGTTCATGCCCATAGAGAGCAATCTCGATAAGAGACAACGGTTCATGCCCATAGAGAGCAATCTCGATAAGAGACAACGGTTCATGCCCATAGAGAGCAATCTCGATAAGAGACAACGGTTCATGCCCATAGAGAGCAATCTCGATAAGAGACAACGGTTCATGCCCATAGAGAGCAATCTCGATAAGAGACAACGGTTCATGCCCATAGAGAGCAATCTCGATAAGAGACAACGGTTCATGCCCATAGAGAGCAATCTCGATAAGAGACAACGGTTCATGCCCATAGAGAGCAATCTCGATAAGAGACAACGGTTCATGCCCATAGAGAGCAATCTCGATAAGAGACAACGGTTCATGCCCATAGAGAGCAATCTCGATAAGAGACAACGGTTCATGCCCATAGAGAGCAATCTCGATAAGAGACAACGGTTCATGCCCATAGAGAGCAATCTCGATAAGAGACAACGGTTCATGCCCATAGAGAGCAATCTCGATAAGAGACAACGGTTCATGCCCATAGAGAGCAATCTCGATAAGAGACAACGGTTCATGCCCATAGAGAGCAATCTCGATAAGAGACAANTGGTGAAATTACTCACCCGGTCATTAGGCTTCACTTAACTTTGCAACTAAGCCTAAAAATAATTAAAAATGGTTGTTCTGTTTAAAACTATATGGTGGATTTTGATACATTATATTATTATTATTATTATCATCATCATCATCATCGCATCTTACTACACGTTTGGGCTATACGAACTTACACTAATCTGTAATGGCAGGGTGATTGTGAGATTAAATGTAGGACCTACAGTTTAACGTGGGATCCAAACCACGGTGGAGGCCTGGCATTCCACAGATTCGCACATTATGATTAATACACGATACATTATATTAAAATTATTATGTTTGTGGCTGTTATAACAACGAAAATAAGTGTCAATATAATTATTAGGGTAGTAGTGTCAAAAGCTATATTCTAATGTATAAATCTGGAATAAGGACTATTGGTATAATAGTAAATTATAAAACTAAAAATATAAGTTAACTACTGTGTTAAAAGGTCAATATGTGTTAAAAAAAATTAAACACGTTATTTTTCCTATACCTTTAGTTGTTTTAATAAGAGTGTTTTCCACTTATAAAAAATATATCAAAAGGTGTATAATATTTTAAAAATAGGGATATAATTTTATCATACATTTATAATAAGCTATAATACTTTCTTATAACGTATTATTGGTCAATTATAACGCTACTTTGTCCCAACTGACTCAAAATAATTTCTAAGCTACTCTCAAAATAATATACAAGAACATTTATTAATGTCAAATTCTTCTACTTGAATTATCTTCGAAAATTATTAAGAATAAGTGAAAAAAGGACATTTCAGCTTAGATTAATTTGTTATTTGTTTACAAAAATACTATAAATAATGAAATATAGTAAAATCATGGAAACTTATTCAGTTCTTTTTTATCAACGAGTCTTACTACCCTTTCAAGTTATACGCATACGATGATAAATAAATTAATCTAATGGGCATGGATGATTAAAAAAGAATTTTATAGGTATTCGACTTGCTTTTACGTGAAAAGTGAATGGTAAAACATTCAGGAATAACCACCATCAGTAAGAAAGGTGGGGATTTGAACCCCGATCTCTCCTTCATCAGCACGATTGTCTAGCATAAGAGTGACACCATAGACCATTCGACCACTTAAGGGTGTTCCTTCCAGTTGATTATTAT
Organism: Timema poppense; assembly: GCA_902141375.1. Lineage (NCBI taxonomy): Eukaryota > Metazoa > Arthropoda > Insecta > Phasmatodea > Timematidae > Timema > Timema poppense. The sequence goes on from CABFOV010002664.1 coordinate 53,993, forward strand.
GGTACTATAATAAAGAGTCATGACTGACCCATTTCATTTTACAACAATAATAAAAGCAAATATTAAAGTTTCTAACCTTTCGCTACCACGCTATTGTGGCAATCATTATTTGTGTCAGTGTTATATGCTATCGGTACACTTTACTCGAACCTTAAGAACTCAAAGTTGACGGAGTTAAACTAAACATCATTAAGAGTCTAATTTCGTGTACACTGTGCAATATATTTTCATAAAACGTCCTTCCTTGTCCTTCAGACAAAAAAAGACCAAACTAAAAGTTAACTTTAGTTATCTTAATAGACTATTTCATAAAGGAAGAAGGCTCGATTCTTAAAATTTACAATCAAACCATGAAGATTGGCTATAAATTCAACTGTTTACTGTTTACAATATGAAATGGTCGAGTTCAGATGAATGGATTATGTACCTGCTAACAAGCTCAGAAGAAACACTAGCCAAATTAAAATACGCCTAATATTAGCTTTTATTGAAAGGAAATTTAATTAATAATGTTTCCATATTTCTTTAAACATTTTAGGAGGGAGAAATGTCTGTTTAAAAATAAGCAATCTTTCTTCCGAGAGGCTGAAATAATTATAGTTTTGAAAATTTGCATGAACAAGGATTGGACTATTTATTTATAGGCATGATAAATATTATAATTTAAACTAATCATTACTCCTGAAAATACAATTCAATATTAATGACTATGAAAGTAAACTAAATGGTATTTATTAATGAATGTAATAATATACGATATAATTAAAGCTAATATAGCTCCTTAGAGATATCAGAGTTACAAGCACTTACAGTATTTAAGAATACATTTTAATATCAACTGAAATGTAGCGTATTTTATTTATATATACTTTAGCCAACAAAAGTATAGTACACAATTAAATCGTTGATTTATAATTGTTTTTCTCGATATCATTGGGTTTTTATGCACTAAAATAAATTCAATTGTCCATGGAATTGAAATTGATGTGCTGTTGGCTGCATCCAATATTGTATAGACCAATGTTACCATGGGAGAAAACTCTAGGAAAAATTATATATATATATATATATATATATAATACTAAATGTTCTCCAGTCCCCCGTTTGTGATTGGAATAGCTAATCGATGATACATTTGTTTTGCACTATTCAGCCTCAATTTTTTAATTGCATTTGAAGGATTGTTATGTCTGCAAAAATGTTAAAGCTTAAGATTATATCATACTTATTACTACTCTCAAACCCGCCTCGGTGGCGTAGTTGGCTAACGCGCTTGTCGTGTTGAGCTCGACTGCTGAGGACGGGGAGATCGAGGTTCGAATCTCGGTCGGGTGAACTGGGGTGGTTTTTCCTAAATGGTTTTCCACTCTCCCTCCAGGAAAATGCGGGTTCACTTCCTCTTATTCAACCTTCCCAATTCCTAATCCATTAGAATAATTAGTACTTAAAGCGTATAAACCGAACGGGTAGTAAGACGCAGTGCTAAATATTATATTTAGAAATATTTATAGATATAGTATAAGCTTTTCAGATATGTTACGGAAATGTCTGTCCCAAATTACACTGAAAATGTTCTGTAGTAATGTCAATCATTGTAAATATATGTTTGTATGTGTGAAACTATTTTATTTTTGCAACTAAATAAAATTAAGCTTCTTAATAAATTGAAGGGTGACCTGGCGGTCTAGGGGTAAGGTGTCAGACTTCTATGCTGGTGGCCGGGGTTCGATCCTCGGTCCCGGCAAAGATTTATCTGATTACCAAACCCTTCCTTCACCTCTGACAAGACATCTTGTGAATGTGAGGAATGCCAGGCCTCCACCATGGTTCGGATTCCACGTTAAACTGTAGGTCCTTCATTTCATCTCACAATCACCCTACCATTACACATTAGTGTAAGTGCGTACAACCCGAACGGATAGTAGGACGCGGTGCTAATAATAATAAATTGAAATGCGAATATGACTTAAGTTAATATATTAATATCGTATCGGTAAAGAAATTGATAGGAAATATCGACAAATTAGTTAAGTAGGAAATATATTTAAAAAAATATCCTGAACATGAGCGGGTACGGGTTAATAAGATTTTACTGTACATTTTAATTTTAATGTGTTTCTAATTTTAAATAACAAAAATACCTAGAATTACTTCGGAGAGTGCTATACTTTTCTTTGAATTTAAATATCTAAGTGTGTGAATAAATATATAATTTAAACGAATAATGTTTCAAGAATTCTGCTTGTAAATATTTACATCAGTAACACGTATGTTTTAAATAATGTATTAATTTAAACTGTGATCGCCATGACATAAATAATTGAGGTGTTTGTTTATTGTTTATTTTAACATTGTAATGTTGTGAATTGTGGGAGACAGAACTGGTATAGCAACGTGTTTTGATAAGTGAGTAAACAATAGGACACGAGTGCTGACAGCTCAAAACAACTTGTCAGAATTCCTCTTAGCAATCAGGCCAAATTGCAGTATATTTAGTACTACTTCCGAGCTAGCAGGGCTGACGATTTAACAACGAGTCTAAAGGGTCAGTCTGACCGTTTTGGGGCTGAGCGGGTTAAAGCGCCACATCATCGAGTACGTGTGCTGGGTTCTTCTTCGTGTAGGATCACCTTGAGTGTCAGTCAGGCCCTTGGTTAAGCATTCCTTACTACACTTCGTTCTGTCAGGAAGCTTCTAAGTAGTCTTTTATATCTTTTTAGTAACTTCTTAATAACATCACATTTTGTAGTAGTGCAAAGAAGTGCAATAAACCCTCAAAATAAAAGCCGTCTATAAATTACGAACCCACACACATAAGTCCCGTCACCGTTCCCATCCTTGGTCGCAGCCCATCCTGACAGTTTTGCACCCACAAGGATGGAGCTGACAAAACATTAAATTATTTATAATAAAGATAATTAAACAACTAGGGCCAGAGTATATACACTTATTGCTGGAAACGCGGATTAAACATGAGGATTACCTAGTATAGCTTGACGGTGGCTGAAAAAGTAGAAGTGTACTGAGCGGGCCTCCTCTTTTTATGCAAATTCGAGTACACTTCCTTAAACTTCTACCTTCTTTTTTACTTTTATTCTGAACCGTGTCTTACTACCAGTTCGGGCTATACGCTTAAGTACTACTATGCTAATGATTTAGGAATTAGTAAGGTTGAACATAGAGGAAGTGAAACCACATTTGCATGGAGGGAAAGTGGAAAACCATTCAGGGAGAACTAGCCCTAGTTCACCCGAGTGAGATTCAAACCTCTATCTCCCCATCCTCAGCAGTCTAGCTCAACGCGGCCTGCTAGATAACTATGCCCCCGAGGCGGGTAAGATAGTAAAGAATAAGGAGATATTCATTAATAAAAGACAGGAGGTTAACTTCCCAAAACACCTGTGTTCAAAACACAGCTGAAACATAGTATGGGTTGACATAATGACCTACTCTAACATTTTAGATTATTCATATCTTTTTTTTATGGCTGCAAAACCTCTCCCCTTGAATAAGAGGTTGCAATAAAACTAAAAACATTCCTACTAAATTTAACAACATTGACATTGTTTATGATGGTGCCATGTTATAAAAAAAATATAATGGAATATAGCTAAGGTAAGAACTGTAGACGATATCAAGCGTCTCAAGAACATTTCTCAAGTCCACAAGATGAGGTCGTTCGAATGAAAATCACGTCATTTTTCGAAGGGCTTTAAAGGGGTAAAGGAGCGGTAGGAAGGGTAGCCCCACGGAAAACTTGGTTGTGATGAAGTTGGTGGTTAGAGTAGAAAACGTCTGCTATAGTGGGTCACAGCTCCAAGTAAGGCAGTAGACTTGCACTTGTTACGTAACGCTCTGAAGGTTATATTAGTCGGAACTACGAGAAAAGAGGGTTCTTCATCCTCAATTCTGAACACGGAGTATCCCTTCCCCCAATCCCCATACACAAGAGACACACACACATACACACACATTTCACCGCCGGATTCCTGCAGAAGAGTTCTTCTAGCCTCAAGATGACAAAACTTGGTTTTCTCCTCCTCCTCTTTGCCCTCTTTTTTTTTCTTTTACCGGTTATAACTTTCCTCCATTCAGAATACGCCTTTTAGCTTCTTGCCCGTCTGTCTCACCTGATTTCAACACGTCCAACACATTTGTTCACTCTACAGCCGCAAAACTCAACAAGTCGTTTTTCTCCTCCCTTTGTATACAATTTTCCACCATGGCTTTTTTTTTACACCTTATCTCCTTCGGTTTCTCTCTCCATTATCTTAATCTCCTCCCTTTGTATACAATTTTCCACCATGGCTTTTTTTTTACACCTTATCTCCTTCGGTTTCTCTCTCCATTAACTTAGTCAAGACGCCGTGTTTTGTACGTCTTACTTGTGTACAGCCATAAAACATTCTTGCACGAGGTCACCTCAAACTAAAACGTAAGTTCAAACATTCAAATAAAAATAGTTGGTAATTAGAGCGTATACTTGTGTGGATTTTTATAGAAAAGATTCTTTAAAAATATTATATTATAATCAGAACTGGCTCGGTTAAATTGTAGGTCCTCATTATTCTGTTTACAAAGTATCTATGAGATAACCTGGCTCTCCATTTAGTAAAGACACAGATTTAAGTGTATTATGTTATGTGGTTTTAGATTAGCACTTACTGCATTTCGGTTACTTTATTTTCAACGTAATGACTAAAATAGACTTTATATATATGATATACATCATCTGTTTGCTGAAAAGTCCAAACATATTTTGATATTTTAATAATAATAATTTTAATAGATCAAAAGTACAAAATTTATCTTTATTTAGCGCCACGTTTTACTGTCTGTTTGGGTTAGACGCTAATATACTTATTAATATAATACTTTTAGGAACGGGGTGGGTTATATATATAAGGAGTTAACCTGCATTTGCGTGGAGGAAGGGTGTAAAACAATGTTTTTTATACTCAGTACAACCGACTGGGATTCTAACAACGTTCTTCCTATCATTATTATTATTATTAGCACCGCGTCTTACTACCCGTTCGCGTTATACGCACTTACGCTAATGTGTAATGGTAGGGTGATTGTGAGATGAAATGGAGGACCTACAGTTTAACGTGGAATCCGAACCACGGTGGAGGCCTGGCATTCCCCACATTCACAAGTTGTGATTAATACACGTCTTGTCAGAGGTGAAGGATGGGTTTGGCAATCAGATAAATCTGTGCCGGGACAGAGGATTGAACCCCGGCCGCCAGCACAGAAGTCCGACACCTTACCCCTAGACCGCCAGGTCACCTTCTTCCTATCAGTGGAAGTCTAGTCTATTGCAAGATTAAAGCCTTAGATCACGTGGGCACCGAGCAGGTAACTTTATAATTAATAAGTTTATTAAAAGGTATGTATTTCTTGTTGATCCATTTTAATAATACATTTTTCGTCATGGAGTATAGCTTATAAATTAACAATACTGTATTTGCAGAGAGAGAACAATTTAATTTCCCCATACATCTCTCAAATGTATCATAAATTTAATTTACTATCTAATCATCTTTTAAAAATATATCTACATTTAAATTGTGGAAAAAGTATTTAAGTTAAAGTCTTAATACTGTATTAAGATTAAGTTTGAAATATTGACAAATAGGAACAATATTATCTATATGGGTGTGAACAGCGCTGTACACTTACCAGATATACAAAACTATTATGATGATGGGAGTATTATAATTTTATTTTTTCCTTTTTAACTTAATTACTTTACAGTATTGCACAGTATATAAAATTAATAAATTAAAACTCAGTAAAAAATACTATTGAATGTAACGTTTTCGAATAGAAATGATCCACACAATTTGGGAATATACTTCTCACACACTTCTCTATTCATATACTAATCACTCTAAAAGTGGTAAAATATTACTGCTCAAGAGTAACAACCTGATGGAGTTGACAAATAGTGTGACTTGCTGTTTTGACAATTTGTCTCTATTGAGGCTAGCTTTGTTCATGTGGTTTGATACTAACCGCCACCCTCCACTACTCTCACCCACACACGGGAAATGACCCAGACCCATATCAATCAGAAACTAAAGCTCAACCAACTCTCCTCCTCCACGTCATTCAGCCGATCAATGATCTGGCCACGAATATGCTGTTGTTTGCATGGCAACCTACATTATAACTATTTGGGAGTAGTTCTAAATCTCCTCTTAGCTAACAATAAAAAAAAAAATTCAACCTGCCCAATTCCTAATCCATTATAATAATTAGCACTTAAGCTTATAACACGAACGGATAGTAAGACGCGGTGCTAAATAAACAAATACACGTTCCAAAATATCAAATTATCTAGATTGTGATGACATTGATTTTTAAGTCCTTATTAATATTTAAAATCATATTTTATAGTAAATATTTTCATTTTTCTTCTTTTCGGTTATTTTAAATTAAATTAATCTTTTCCAAGCGACAGCCATGTTTCTATTTTTCTTTCTTTTACCTGCACGTGTTCTAAGCAAGGCGCAGACACTTGTAAATGTAACAATAATTCAGAGGGAACATGTCTCGTGCTCTGCACGGTTCTGTGTTTGTCCAGCAGCGGGGGGAGAAAAAAAAAGAGAGCCAGGTTACGCCCCTGTATAGATAGGCAACAATACACACCATCGATATAAAGATTTGATCAGGTTTTACCTGGTTTGTATTTACATGATTCCTTAGATAAAAATATGTTTTCTCTGCACCGCGTTTTACTTCCCATTCGGGCAACTTTCTATATATTTACCCTATTGGGCTAAGAATGAGAAAATGAGAAAGACAGAATTTGTATTAAATATACACTCATTTGCACGGAGGTAATGGGGAAATAGTTTAAGAAAAAACACCCTAGATACATCCAATCGGGAATCAAACCATGAATTTTGAATAATATTTAGACAAGTATATTGCGAGAGTCACGCAATAGACCATATGACTCGCATTACTCAAAATTATACCGCTATCGCTCTTTATCACGAAATGTCATTAATTTTTCCGACCTTATTAATATTTAAAATCATATTTTAAAGTAAATATTTTCATTTTTCTTCTTTTCAGTAATTTTAAATTAAATTAATCTTTTCCAAGCGACAGCCATGTATCTATTTTTCTTTCTTTTAGCTGCACGTGTTCGAAGCATTGTTTATTTCCGGGTTGTATTACGCAGTATTTAAGAGCAGGTGCATAGTTAAGCCATGCCTATTTTTATTTTTCGCTTTCAGACAGAATAATTACATTGGTAGATGAAAAGAAGTCAAGTGGTGACCTGGGTTTGAGAGTACAAAACTACGGGGAATACAGACCTAAGCTTTGAAAGAGGGAATAGTTTTGAACTCGTCTTCCCCGCTGATTCGTCATGTGGAACAGACGTGTTTTGTACTATCGTGATAAAATGTATATTATCAGCATGTTCGAGTGCTAAATAGTGTAACAAACAATACGTATGCATTTAAATAAATTGCAACAACTGAACAAGTATTTTTCTTAAAGTAACACCCTATCAATGCAAGACAATATGACATGATAAAATATGACCGACTAGAGCTTTCCAGACGACACCCTTAAGTAAGATAATAAAAGAGGATGGCGAACGCCTCGTAACAAAAGGAGCCCAACCTGTGGCTTGTTACAATTATTATTATTATTATTATTAGCACCGCGTCTTACTACCCGTTCGGGTTATACGCACTTACGCTAATGTGTAATAGTAGGGTGATTGTGAGATTAAATGGAGGACCTACAGTTTAACGTGGAATCCGAACCATGGTGGAGGCCTGGCATTCCCCACATTCAAAATATGTCTTGTCAGAGGTGAAGGAAGGGTTTGGTAATCAGATAAATCTTTGCCGGGACCGAGGATTTAACCCCGGCCGCCGGCATAGAAGTCTGACACCTTACCCCTAGACCGCCAGGTCACCTTCGGCTTGTTACAATCAATGAGTGTAGATATGGGAACAGCCCAAACACGTAGTAAGATATGGTAACATGTACTAATTACGCTATTGTTTTTAGTAATTAGGAATACTATATTCAGAGGAAGTGTATCCGCATATGCGTGGAGGGAGAGGGGAAATAATATTTTGTAAAACCCACCCTCAGTGCACTTGACCGAGATTCGAACCTCGACCTCCCCCTCATCGGCCGACTAATCTGCTGCCATAGTAACGCGTTGGACCACGCGGCCACCAAGCTGTGTCTTTCAGAAGAAGAAAAACATTATAACATTATATATATATATATATTGAGACAACATTGATATAATTTTAATTTATAAATAGTAATATTTTATGGGTATTGATAGTTTCTAAAAAAGCCTGACATTTACAGATCACATGACTAAGTACAGTTATATTAAAATTATTTAGGTAACTCTTATAACCATAAATAAAGCTCCTGCTTATCTATATTGGACTCCATACCCTGATTTTGATTGGAAGACAGAAACATATTTCTTTGCTGCCTAATTTTGGCGACCTGGCGGTCTAGGGGTAAGGTGTCAGACTTCTGTGCTGGCGGCCAGGGTTCAATCCTCGGTCGCGGCAAAGATTTATCTGATTACCAAACCCTTCCCTCACATATGACAAGACATCTTGTTAATGTGGGGAATGCCAGGCCTCCACCGTGGTTCGGATTCCACGTTAAACTGTAGGTCCTCCATTTCATCTCTCAATCACCCTACCATTACACATTAGCGTAAGTGCGTATAACCCGAACGGGTAGTAAGACGCGGTGCTAATAATATAATGATATTATTTTACTAAACTATTTGTTTTATCTTAAAAGAATTAATAATATCTATCAAAAGGGACGGATACAAATTTAATGACTTGATGTATGAATATATTAAAATTATTTTAGTAACTATTAGATACGGTTCTTCCTACCAAAATAGGGGTAAAGGTTATATTCTTAAATATATCTTAGTTATTTTCTAGGTATTTTAAATATATTATTTAAGAACCTTAAATTTTTGTAGCTATCGGTAGTTAAACTTAATATATTAACTGATTTGAAGCAGTCAATAAAAACTTTTCCTCAGCATCGATTGGTATTTGAACGTTGTCTGATACAAGTTATAGACGCTGAACTCACTATAGATACCAACTTGGCCTCTTCACCATGAAAACCTATCTACATTATATACCACATACACACGACACTTTATTTATTCAAAATAATATATGTGTCTCTTTCGTACCCATTCCTCAACGGTCTGTTCACAAATTTCCCAATAACACGCGATGCTGAGAGGCGTACACCATAGGACATGAGTTATGAGAGCGTTATTTACTTTTACTTTATGTGTGTAGTTGGTTACCACCACTTTGTCAAACGACTTAAACAAGAGTTATATTTTAGTTGAAATAGTTCACAACTATTAATAATGACAGAAACACAGCTTAGCTATTTCGATAATGTTTTAGATTATATAATTTAATAGCTTAGTTAAAATTAAAATTTCTAAGTCATGTTCGCAAATTTTTGCTATAAGAAAACAACGTACAGTTTTTTTCTTCAATTTCTACTATTATTTCTCATACAAAGCGTAAGTATTGTAATAACGAAAATATCGATCACAGTAGGGGTAAGATACTCTCCTGGATGTTCGAGGGTTCAAACCCAACCGGTGTCAACGGATATTTCTTAAGTGATAACAATCCGTAACACAACTTCCTTCAGAGGCGAAATAAAGTCATCGGTTCCATGTCGATCTTGACATGAAAAAAAACAACAACAAAACTGGAAATTATGTAAAAATACCTTCCCAGAAAAATTAGTAGGCCCTTTTGCACTTGCTTATAAAAATTATCGTGTGCTGATATAATCAGTTGCGTCAGAAAGTGCACACGAAATACCTCAAATAAATAAAATAGTTAAATTTTAGAATCTTTACATTGAATATCCCCCGAACCCAAAAAAGTTGATTTTACATTATTATATTTGCACCTGGGCTTAGATTCAAAATAGTTGGATGGAGTTCATTCAAACTTGATGTGTATTTGTTTAGATTTTGTCCCTTTCCCTTAAATCAAGAATATTTTACTAATGAGTGATTTAGGAAAGTTACAAAAATTTTAAAAGTGACCTTAGAGATTTTTTCAACTGATCTATATGAAGGGTTTGACCTATTTACTGGGAAATTTGTTTATAGGTTGTTTAGGCTTAGTAATAAGTGGTTTTTGAGACTTCAAAATTTTTCGAAAATTGCTCGGACAATAATTTGTATATCTTTTTTAAAATCAAATTTATGGGTTTAATATAAGGGTTTAATTGATTTTTAAAGGGACAATAAATAAAACACATGTAGCAAATATATTGATAAAATTTTAAGTCGACAAGGAATAACATTTTTATAAGATAAAACATGATATTCCTTTGATATAAACAGGCCCAGGGCTGACAGTGCCACGACTTGTCAGACAAACATGTCAAGAGGCTATTACCTCATTAAACGACAGATCAAAGATAAGCCTTCTCAAACATTACTTTAAACAACCTCTGGTTTGTCAAGAAACAAGATGTGAATCAACATATTTGTTTAAAAAACGGTGTAGTGAAAAAAGAGGAGATCCTAAATAAAAGCTTAAAAACAACTGAATTGTTATTTTAGTAAAGGCTTTTTATCTAATTACTGTGTATCGATTGAGTTAAAGCTTACGCTAGTAGAAAGCAATTTTGACAAAAAAACTTTTGTTTATTAACTCACATATATTTCCATAAAATATGGTCGTGTGTTCTCAGACTTCCTTTTACTTATTTATAAAAAATTGTTTTGTAATAGTATGGAACTTATTGTTCAGTATATTTTCAATAGTTTGTACTTTAAATAATTTAGGATAACAAAAATCTATAAACACATACACTTCCTAACTTTCATCCCTACATCTCAAACTAAGCCGTTAATAGCCCATGCATTAAACTTTTATTAAAAGTAGTGGATACTCTTCAATCTATCTATAATTTGGCTGACCATTATTCGATATCAGGTATTTGAGGACAAATTTAATTTTATTACCAAACTAATTTTCTATTTTAATTGATTACGTTCATTTGAGTTCACAAAGGTAATTAAAAAAATATTTAATAATTTAATTATCCGTAATATATTTTATATTGCCTACAACTAATTCTAATAATTTTTAATATGATGATTGCCATGATGTTCAAAGTTGATTAATCCAAATGTTAAAATAATATATTTTTAAAATTTAATTGTATATTCTTAATAGTTTTTTTTTCAATTTACTAGTGATAATTAGAATAACTACTCTTGACTTAACCGTGGGAATTTTAGATTTTGAGAAGTACACCTCCATACTTGTTATTCAAGACAGCATTTATAAAAGTAGGAGAATGAAATATGCCTGATTTTTATCCAGAGCCCAACTTCCTTGACCAAATTGTATCACCACACCCAATAACTAGCCCCAATGTACCAACGTGAACAATAAAAAACGAGATTTCCCCCAAAGATACCATTTAAACTGACCCGGTAGAACCATACAAGCCTCATTTTACTTTTTTTTTTCTCCCACCCAACTCTCTGTACAAGTTAGATAAACACGTCTTCGCGTGTCTAACTTCGGGTTAAAGGTCATATGTGTTGTAGGCTTCTTCAGTAGTTCCACTTTAAATCTCTCCTCGTGATTCAAAAAAATAAAGATGTTTATCATTATACTCGTATGTTGGAGTGTTTATTCACAGATACATATCTACAAACAGTTTTATTTCTTACTTTGTGCACTTGCGTGGGATGCACCCAGCCACCTGATTATTAAGAAGTTTGTGAGCTGAATGTTGAGAAATGAGTAGTGAGTGTTCAACCAAGCGTACAAGCGGATCTGAAAATACTTTTATTTCGAAATGGTTGAAATACAGATGAGAAGCCTATTTTAAATAAATTGATTGCAATGGGTGACCTGACCTGGTGGTCTAGGGGTAAGGTGTTGGACTTCTGTGCTGGGGCCTGGAGTACAATCCTCGGTCCCGGCACAGATTTATTTGATTACCAAACCCTTCCTTCACCTCTGACAAGACATCTTATGAATGTGGGGAATGCCAGGCCTCCACCGTGGTTCGGATTCC